>WYDI02034510.1:0-28930 GCA_009867235.2 Psittacus erithacus
TGAGAAAGTTGGGGCTGTTCAGCCTGGAGAAGAGAAGGCTGAGTGGAGACCTCCTAGCAGCCTTCCAGTATCTGAAGAGGGCTTATAAGGATGCTGGGGAGGGACTCTTCATTAGAAACTGTAGTGATAAGACAAGAGGTAACTTGTTAAACAGGGGAAGTTTAGATTGGATATAAGGAGGAAGTTGTTTACTGTAAGGGTGGTGAGGCACTGGAACGGGTTGCCCAAGGAAGTTGTGAATGATCCATCCTTGGCAGTGCTCAAGGCCAGGCTCGACAGAACACTGAATGACACGGTTTAGTGTGAGGTGTCCCTGCCCATGGCAGGGGGGTTGGAAGTAGATGATCTTGTGGTCCTTTCCAACCCTAACTATTCTATGATTCTATGAAAGCCTTGTTTAGCTCTGAAAGCAAATCTATTACAGAAGGAATTTAAAAAGAAGGAAATAGATAAACCTTGTCCTCTTTTGCGGAAGACACATGCATGGTGGGTTCAGCCTTTCAGAGCAAGAAACATTACATTTGTTACTACTACAAGAAAAGTAAAATCTTATTTTCCATATATTTATAACACTATAAAATATTTGTGTCTTCACTCCCCACTTAGCTCCAATATACTGTGTTCCAGCTTCAGGAATCAGGATCTCACTACTTAATGATGCTTTCTCACTTGGCATTGGCCTCGAAAAGCATGTAATCTATTTTAAGACATGAAAAAATGTTTCTGGGTTCCATTCTCCATGTATATGAGTAATCCAGTTAAAAGTGGCCAAAGTTTAGCACAGCCTTTTACCTGAAATATGACTGGGAAGCTGACTGATGCACTGTGCACTATATTGTGGTAATTACAGTTCTCAGTTCATACCATTTGGTCTGGTTTCTGCATGGAAGCACTGAAAAGAGGCAAACCCTTTGACAGGCAGTGCAAACCCTAGATCTTCGCTGGATGGGAATATGGGAAACAAAAATCTGGTGGCTGGTAAACTACGAGATTTTAAAAAAATGGCAGACAGAACACCTGAACAAATAAGGGAGGAAGATTTCCCCAAGATACGCGTGAGCTGTTTAACATATTTTGCCCTATGTAGGTAATGAAAATTACTCCAAGCCCTCAAGCACATTAGCATTCTTTCCTGTTCATTTTTGGAAGTCTGATATACACCTACAGAACAACAAACTCAGATCAGCCATTGTCCGGGAGCAGATTGGAAACATTTTCTCAGAAAGCTAACATATCCTGTCCTTTACCAAGTGGATGAGTTCATGGATGTGTGTACAGTAAAACCTCAAGGTGAACAGATTGAAGTTATTGGCAAATGAACTATGCTAACAAAACCCTTTGCTGTCCAGTCACATGAATGGTGCTGAATGGAGTTAAATCCAGTTGGTGGCCAGTCAGCCCAGGGGCTCAGTACTGAGGTGTCGTGGTTTAAACCCAGCCAGCAACTCAGAACCATGCAGCTGCTCGCTCATTCCCCACCTTCCTCCCCCTGTGCCCGGAGGGATGGGGAGGAGAATCGAAAGAATGTAACTCCCATGGGTTGAGATAAGAACAGTCCAGTAACCAAGGTATAACACAAACCACCACGGCTACCACCAATAGTAAGAATGATAACGGAAATAACAAGGGAAGAGAATACAACCACTCACCATCCATCGACTGATACTCAGCCTGACCCAAGCAGTGATCTAGCCTTTCTGGGTAACTGTCCCCAATTTATGTAGTGAGTGTTGGTGTAAAGAGTTTTGGGCTAGGCCAAACATCCTGGAATCAGCCAGAACATTCTGGGCTCGAACACCCTGCAATTGGCCAGAGCATCCTGGGCTGGGCCTGAACATAGAGGGGAGTGGCCACCCAGAGCGTAACACATAGTGGCCAATCAGAGGGTGGCGATGTTCAAATCCAGCGAATCCTGTTAGCAGCGCGAGAACACAAGGTGTACTTTATATAAACATGGAACCAACCGGGTGGGGGCGAATAGTAAGGAGATCTCTGACAGTAAAGAGGTTTTTGGCATGGAACTCTGCGAGAGTCTGTGTATTTAATCTCCACAAATGGCGCCCTGCATCAGGAACTGAAAAGGCGGATGAAAGAGCTACGGTAGAGAGATGACTGAACTAATTATGCAGTGGAACCAGAAAGCTGCAGCCCAGAAGATATTTGAACATAGTTGAGCAGCAGACAACAGAGCTGCCTTCCGGAAATTCATCACCATAAACGGTGAGCAGTCAGGATGGATGGGTTCTCAGCTCTTGACTAAGGAAGAGACAATAATCACTGGTTTCATTCAGATTTTAGCCAAGCAAGGAGTAAAGTATGATGAGCAAGCCATACGCTCCCTTTTGTCCTGGCTCAAGGGGCAGGGCTTAGAGGTAGCCTCTGCAACTGCATTCAGATTGGAAGTGTGGGAGGTGGCTTGGGATAAGCTGTGGGACGCTGCTTTCCTAGGAGACAGTGCAGTAATGCCGCTCATGGCTACTTGCAGTTTAATATGCAAAACACTCAAAAGGATGCATCGTCCTAGTACGGACAGGAGTGCTGTTACAACATCTCCGGGCGCGAATACACTGACCAGTCCTGGAGCAGATACGCCATCTAATGCTGGCACGGGAGTTGATGGCTCTGCTCTCTCTGCACCCCCACTGCCGTCCCTGACTACTGCCTCCTTTCTGCCTGCCTCAATGATCTTAAGGGTTTTTTGCAACCTAAATAATTCTAGGATTCTATGATTCTCTACCACTAAGATGTATTTTATATTGTTGCAAAGATGATGAAGTTACTTCTTATTATAAGTATCCTGGTTTTGGCTGTTATTTCCATTATCTTTACTATTATTAGTAGTATATTGTACTGTATTTTAATTATGAAACTTTTTATTTCAACCCGTGGGTTTTGCATTCTTTTGATTTTCATCCCCAACCAGCTTGGAGCAGAGGTGGAATGGGGGTCAGCAAGCAGCTGCGTGTTACTTAGTTGCCAGCTGGGTTTAAACCACAAGAACTAGTTCATTAAAATAATGATTATAATCTTAATTACAAGATGAGAAAATATTTTGTAAAGTCGATTCCATCTTTTTGTGGCATGTATGATATGTATATAGCTTCAGAACATGCTATGTGGATGTCTGCACTACAGAATACTTTTAGTGCAAACATATAAGGACAGTGTTTTAGCTTTTTACTCAGCAGAATTGTGTTGTTCAGTTTTTTTGAGATTTAACCTCAGCTGACAATTTACTGCCTTCCCTCCTTAGTGGGGCAGGGTGGAGAAATGTAAAAAGGTAAAACCCACTGGTTGAGATAAGAACACTTCAGTAACTGAAATAAGGTAAAATACTACTACTATTACTACTACTACTAAAGGAAATAAAAAGACAGAGAGGAATAAACACCAAGAAAAACAAGTGATGCACAACAGAACTGCTCACCACTCGCTGATCAATATTCAGGGCACTCCTAAGCAGCGATCAGTTGCTTCTGGGTAACTCCCCCCATCTTATATACCAAGCATGACATTCTATGGCATGGAGTATCCCTTTGGATAGTTTGGGTCAGTTGTCCTGTCTCTGCTTCCCTCCCAGCTTCTTGTGACCCTCCTCACTGACAGAGCATGAAGAGTCCTACACTTAGGGTAAGCACCACTGGGCAAAAACTAAAACATTGGTGTATTGTCAATATTATTCTCAGACTAAGTCTAAAACACAGCACTGCATCAGCTACTAGGAACAAAGTGGACTTTATCCCAGCCAAAACAAGGACAGGTTTTTTTTGAGTGTGCTTGCTAGTCTGTATTCTCTTCTATTTTTATCATGAACTTAGTTTATCAAATTATTTGTAGAGGAAACTTCACTCTGAAAACTCAAGACTCTTTGATGCTGACTGACATTTGTCTTATGGGCTACTTATTCCTAAGAGCTTACTAATAATTTGACAGTGCAATAGAAGCATTGCCAAGTTTCCCACTCCCTTGGGTTTTGTTCTTTGCTGCATTGGTGCTGACAACTTTTTTAAGATTTGCTTCAAACCAAGACAGTAAGGACAAAGCCCAGAGATCTGCGTATGTGTCAGATAGCAGAAAGTGGGCCTACCCAAATTAGTAATTTATGATAATATATAAGATCTGTAACTGTCTCTCAGCTTGATAGTGAAAAAATATCTTCTATAACTAGGAAAACAAGTTAAATTTCAGATCAGATCACAGTATTTAAGGAATTGATAGAACACAGTGCTCTGTGTATTCTAGATAAGGAATACATAAATACGACAAAATACGTTACTCTGCATAAAAAATTATACAATATAATTTTATATTTATAAATTGCAATGTAGTTTTTATATGATTTTTATTAAAAGTATAATCTTTGTACATGATATGCAGCCATGAGAAATATATTT
This sequence comes from Psittacus erithacus, assembly GCA_009867235.2. Taxonomy (NCBI): domain Eukaryota; kingdom Metazoa; phylum Chordata; class Aves; order Psittaciformes; family Psittacidae; genus Psittacus; species Psittacus erithacus. The sequence continues at coordinate 4,395 of WYDI02034510.1, forward strand.
CAGCGCTTCTGCACTGATTCCTGTTATCATGCTTTAAAATTTGCTTTAAAATTTTCTCCACCAAAGGTAAAACAATAGCATCATAATATAATGAAGTTATTAAATTGTCTAATCCAAAAGATACAAAGCACATTATGAGCTAATTAGATCAGTTCAGTAAGTGTTGAAAAAAAAAAAGGCAAAAAAAATAGCCCTGTAGGTAACCTGAAATACTATTATCATAATTTTCTCACAATTTCAGAGTATCTTAATGAGTGCACTGAATAATATGGTTGATTACATGATATTTAGGGTATTATAATGTAATTCATTAGATGAAAAAAATTATACATTAGGAAGCCTGTGGCTTATATACTTCAAGAGAAAAATACAGTTCTAGTTCATCTGTATAGATTAAAAATTATAGTTATATAAGATAGTGGCATAACGTGGTGGATATATAAAAGACTTATGTTTTTCATGACCAGCATTGCAAACTGCTTTCTTTTAATTTTTAAATGGTAAAGTAACATGTTGTTTATACCTGTTCTATATGTTTATGCAAACTTTCCATACTGGGTAGGAAAAAGTGTGAAACATGACTGACAGCCTATTATTGTAAAATTAGTCAGATTTTTAAAATAGTAAGTGTCTTCACAAGGCTTCACTGCCCTGAGGGCAATTCCTTAACAGCATACTCGTTGAGGAATAAACTTAATTTACAATTTGTCCTGTGGGACTGTTATTAGGGAAGAGAAAAAATTCATGCTTTCTGGAGTCCCATTAAAACAAAACAAGGCTTCGGCTGAACTACAAATAAGTTAGTGCTTTCTCCTTCTTTACACTTTTCCCACCTTTCATGCATGTATATCTGCTCTTTATTTTAATGGGTTTATATCAAATAGCTTTATGAGATTAGGTAACACACTGGAAAAAATAAGAAGATTCAGTAAGTTTCTTCACTCAAATTCAATAAATACTAGAAGTGTTGAAGAAACAGTCAGTTTGAATAACTGAAGCATTCTCCTAAAACAGAGGTTAGTGACACAAATCAATAAACTGCAATGTGCCTTCTATCTATACGTCAGTAATACTGTATTTGGAATTTAAGGAGTATTTACCTTACAGATTGTAAACCAGAAGTAAAGTCACAGAAAAAAGCAAAGTTGGACACATGAAAATGTTGAACATGGAATTTGCAGGAAAGGAAAAGTCAGACTACTATGTTTTTATCTTGAGAAGTGCTGAAGGCCCACCAATTTTAAAGAAAATAAGGCCATTCTTTCAGATATTTGAGTAGTTACCCAAAATTTAACTTGGCAAAATCTTATAATTACTTCATGAAATTATCAGGATATCAACACTTCATAGTTTCTTAATAATTTCTTTCAGATTTTTAAATTCTGATGGTGAAAAAAAAATAAAATCAGGGCAACTGAGATTTTAATTTATACTACTGACCAGTAAACCTGTTGTAGAAATCACAGTAGTGGGTACATAGACATCTGAGTCACTTCTGTGAACAAATAAAATATACAAATGATTGAAATGCATAGTACAGAAATGTATGTATCTTACTGACCCAGTGAACAGATGAACAAAACATGGGCTCCTTTTAACTTCCAAACAAAACTGGAGTTTCTATTTTGAAAATAATCATAGATAGTTTTAGATAAGCAAATGAAAAGCAATGATGTGATTGGTGACAGCCAACATGGCTTCACTAAGGGCAAATCATGCCAGACCAATTGATAGCCTTCTATGATGAGGCTACAGAAGTGATGCCATCTACTTAGACTTGCACAAAGCATTTGACACTGTCCTGCATAACATCCTTGTCTGTAAACTGGAGATACATGGATTTCATTGATGAGCAACCCACTGGAAAAAGAATTGGCTGGATAGCCACAAGTAGAATGTTGCTGTCAGCAGCTCAATATCCAAGTGAAGACCAGTGATGAGTGATGGTCCCCAGTATTTGGACCAGTACTGTTTAGCATCTTTATCAGCAAATGGAGAGAGGGATTGAGTTTGTTGACAGCACCAAACTGTGCAATGCAGTCTACACACTGGAGGGAAGGGATGCCATTCAGACGGACCTTGATAGGCTTGAGAGGTGGGCCATGCCAACCTCATGAAAGTCAAAAAAGAGAAGTGCAAGGTCCTACACCTGGGTCATGGCAATCTTAGGCACAGCTACAGGTTAAGCAGAGAAGTGATGCAGAGCAGTCCTGCAGGGAGAGACTTGGAGGTGTCAGTCGATGAGAAACTTAACATGAGCCAGCAGTGTGCACTTGCAGCCCAGAAAACCAACCGTACCCTGGGCTGCATCAAAAGCAGCATGACCAGCAGGTCGAAGGAGGCTATCCTGCCCCTCTACTCTGCTCTGGTGAGACCTCACTTGGAGTACTGCATGCAGTTCTGGTGTCGTCAACATAAGAAGGAAATGGAGCTACTGGAACAAGTCCAGAGGAGGCCATGAGGATGATAAGGGGGGTGGAGCAGCTCCCTTATGAAGGCAGGCTGAGAAAATTGGATTTCTTCATCCTGAAGAGAAGCTGTGTGGAGACCTTCCAGCAGGCTTCCAGTACCTGAAGGAGGCCTACAAGGACGCAGTTGAGGGAATCTTCATGAGGGACTGTAGTGATAGGAAAAGGGGTAATGGGTTTAAACTTAAACAGAGGAGATACAGAAAATTCTTTAGTGTGAAAGTGGTGGTGAGGCACTGGAACAGGTTGCCCCAGGAAGGTGTCAATACTCCATTCCTGGCATTGTTCAAGGCCAGGCTGGAACAGGCCTTGAGCAATAGGTGTCCTGCCCATGGCAAGGGGGTTTGGAACTAGATGATTTTAAGGTCCTTTCCAATTCTAAGTATTATATGATTTTATAGAAAAAGTTATTAGTCAAGTTCTGCAAGTGTCATCAGTATATTAGTCAACAAACTGCTTCCTCTGTCATGTGTACTTTGGAAATTTCTGAAAAATAGTTATAGTACACTAAGAACAGTACAGCTCCACTGAGCTGCTCATTTACATTGTCAAAAAGACATCAAAAACAGATTAAGAATTTTTAAAATCATCACAATAATAATAACAACAAAAACAACTGTAGAAACAGATCCCATAATCAGTCCTGTTATTAAAGATAAAATATATATATTCCCAGAGATTAAGAAAAGAAGATTAAACATTTACGCAAACAACAACAACAAAATATTCCACACTTATGTCTGAAAGGCAATTGTAGTGCTATGAGGCACAGTCCCTGGTTTGGCAGGCGGTTATGTCACCTTGTCTTTTCCATCACCTTGTCTTTTACATAAGCTTGTCTAATATTACTTTTAAGCTAAATTTTTTATTTCTTTTTGAATTTTCTTGTATTTCTGGTCTTAGTAGGATCCTCGATGCATTTTTTTTTTTTTTTACCACCACACTCCAATGTGTTTTGTGGTAATAATTTCCTTTAATTTTGATGTGTTCTTTTCTCTCCTTGTTGTATGTTGTACTGTGTTGAACGCTGTACTGTGCTCCTGAAGTGTCTAGAAAGATTTGCACCAAGCAGAGTTGGTTCCAGTCATTTCCAGCCAGATCCACAAGGGAAGTGCTACAGGCTACAGCTGATCCCATTAGCCACACATGGCACATTTGTGGAAATACATGTAAGAAAGAGAAAAAATGAAATGCCAAAAATCAAAACACTGGACAAAGAGAGAAGGGGACAAAATACAAAGAAATAACAGAGGAAATACCTAGGCCAGAAAAGAGAAAGATATTCCTGGCAGAGCGGGTGCTCCCCTGAAAGGACTACAGCCTTTGGAGGACTCAAGCCAGAGTGTAGGAAAAGAGTGAGAAGAAAGAAGTGGCAAAGGGAAATTCTCAAGTCCTGGCTGCAACCTCTCCTGCACTGCCCAACTAAGTGTAATCGGGTGGGAAAGAGAGCTGCTTGGAGTGAAGCTGGGCTTGTGGGTGAAGAGTAGAAATTATTTCCTTGCTTATATATACTTCTTCCTTTTTTGTTGGTCTTTTTTCCCACTACCCATATCAGTAATTAAATATTTCCTTTCTGGACAAGTTTTCCAACTGTGAGATGAGCAGCTGCGTCCAACTGTGAGATTAGCAGACTGTGAGATAAGCAGATACAGTGCTGGCTAAAGAACTGGCTGAGGGCAGGGCTCAAAGGGTTGCAGTGAACAGGACTACATCTGCCTGGCAGCCAGTCATCAGTGGTTTTCCTCAGGGCTTTACTCAAGGGGCAGTTCTGTTCAATATTTTCATCAATGATCTGAATGCAGGAATTTACTACGCCAATATGATACTAAGCTGGGAGGTGCGGCTGTCTCTCCTGAGGGACAAAAGGTCTTGCAGAGGGGCCTAGTTAGATTGGAGCATTGGGCAGTCATCAATGGAATGAAATTTAACAGGAACAAATGCCAAATTCCACACCTGGGATGAACATAAGTCTAAATTGGAAGATGAGTGGGTCAGAATTTTCCTCCACATAAGTTTTTAATTCTGCTGATTGAAAATATGAAATATTGCTCTTCGCAATTGTGCTATAAAATATACATTTAATGAACAACCAAAAAATTATAGAAACAGGGGAAACAAAATTGGCCTGACTTCAAGAATTAACTTGTCTCTTTCACATCTTTCTTTCCTCTTCACATTGCCAGTATACAGCAAAAGAAAATCAAAATTTCTGCTCACAAAAGGCAACGATGATAAGGAGCGGAAGGTAAACATCCATTTTTAATTGCTGTTATGTACTGTTGCTGGGTTTTAAAAGGTTGTAAGGTTATGACCCAAGCCTGCAAGGGGATTTTTCTTTTTTTTTAATATCAAACTTGTAGAGATCACTGCAATACAGGGACCTCATAGACTAAGCTTAATCTGTTCATTGTTTCTTCCTGAGATTGTAAGGAATTAATCTTTATTGCAACCAAAAATTAATGAAAGAAAAAACAAATTAAAAAAAAAAATCCAAGCTCAAAATATTTAAAAGTGTGAACCAATGCAATATTACAGCTGCATTCTAACCTGACACCTCAAAATTCTCATTGTAGATTCAGTCCTGATATACAAGAGTTTAAAATACATGATGTTTAAAATCATATATCATCTTTCAACTTAGGCTTGATTTTAAAAAGAAGCCATAATATACTTCCTGCATGAATTGGAGTAAACTTCTTAGGGTTTTTTTGTCCTAACCCAACATGGAGATAATAAGCATGTACTTATTCACATTATGTTATGCTGATATCATATACTATGATCCCCAGCATATTTAAAGCTACCTGCATGAGTTTAGTAGGGTATGGTCCTCTGTTTTCATTATGACTTTTCTGATCCCTGGATCATTATACATTTTGCATTTCAGAGAAAGTAATTCAGGAATCTTTAGGGATTTTCAATAGTTTCTTGTTTTTCTTAAGCTTATTGTTTCAATTTCATCAATCCAGCTCAAACATGTCTAACCACAAAAGCAGTAGTCTTGCTAAGGAAAACTATAAAGGAAGCAAAAATTCCAAAAAAGATATTATCACATAGAAAACAACTATCCATGAAGTTAGAACTCTAGTTAAAGACTGTGCTTTTTCAAAAGCAGCTAGGTACTCTTTAGAAGGAAATACATTTGTCTGGATTTGGATATCATATATGTAAATCAACTTTCATTATAGTTGGATCATGTTCATTAGCTTCATCACTGGCCAATTGCAAGCAAGGTGCAGGGCAGACTACTGAAAGCTGATAATTTTGAAAAAAATGAAAACAGACAATGGGACCAGTAGAAAGACAACTGGAACATAAGAAGCCTAATCTGCAAGTGTTTATGATTATGAGTATCTTATTTTCAAATACAATCCTAATTTCAGCTAAAATATGAAAAATTGCAGATATTCTAGTTTTTCTCACCATTGATACTTGGTTACTGTGAACTGCAGTGAACCAATACATTTCAGATATCCATAAATACATTTTTCTTTAAAATATCCATCAACTTTGATAGCTTGGTGTAATATGAGAGGAATAAGGGAAGGAAGTTGCAATACTGAATTTTTTGAATGGGGATGAAATTGAAATAGTGGCTATTTTAAGAATGGCTGCTGTTTTCTACCAGTTTCTTCTTTTAATGGGTCTGAAAGAAACTGCCTGCATTTCCCACTTTCAGAAGTCTTCATAGGAGATATAAACACAGTGTTAACTGCTCAGTAAAATCACTGGTTTAAATCTTGAAGTCTGACTTTGTGAACTCAGATTGATATTGATGTTTACTAAATCAATCCACAATTTTCCATTATGTAAAAATCAATCTCAATTTTCCATGACAACAGCAAATTTGTATAAGAGCTAGAGACTTTCTTATAGTGATCAAAACTTTTATTTTATTGGGTTAAACAAACTACAGGCAGAGGAAGAAATAAAAAGCTAAGCAACTACAAATTTCAAGCCTCAAAGTCATCTAGAATATCTTAATTTTTTGAGGAAAAAAAAAGTAGTACAAAGAAGCTACATTTACAAAGAGATGAAGCATTTTTTCTGGCTTTTAATTGCATTCTAGTTTCCTACAATGCTCAAATTAGTTTATAAAGGCAAGATGCAATCTTGAAAAAAGTTTAGTTGAACAGCTAGAACCAGCATATTTGGTACAATTACACTTCATACTTTGTTTTCTCTAAAAGTCATTGTCATTTCTGTTAAAGAAACAAAAATTAGTCGTTTGTATACATAAATGAGAAATACCTGGATGCTGCTCTTTTTAGTTTCTCCTTTCTCCAACTCTTTAATAGATGTATGCAAATGTGGCAGTGCAGGCAACCATAGCTTTTGTTGTAGCATAAGTTTTGCAACCCTGACATTGAGTACTGCCCAATAACGTCATTCCATTTAAAAAATGTCACTTTTGGCGCATCTTCTAGTGATTTTTCTGAGAATAGGTCACGATTTTTCTGAAAGGAACTCATAATTTTTCTGATTTCCATGAGGCTTCAAATGGAAATTTGGCATTACTGTTTCCTCCTTTCTTTCATGATGGACCAAATAAGCTGTTTCAAAAAACTATGCATTATTAAGACACTTATGTGCAGGATGAAGTCCAATTTTCAGTGGACAGGGTTGAAGTTCAAAGTCTATAGAGCAGAACTACATGAGCTGGATGGATACTAGCATGTCTATGCTGGAATCAAAAGGATGACATCAGTTCATATGGCTATCTGAACGATTCTCTAAAAGAAAAGAATTACTGCCGAGTGTTGCCATTGTGCTGTGTCAATTAAAGAAACCTGTTTCTTTAATAACACTTGGGTTACTGAGTGATCTTGTAGTGCTCGGGTTTTTTTTCCAGCTAGAGAGTATGCAACAATGCTGAATGACCAGAGATCAAAAATTTTGTGTGGGGGGACTGTCTTGACATCAAATCGATTTCAGAAGGTGAAATTAACTTGATATTTCATATTTCCTGTGACCTCATAAAAAAAGAGTACAACGAAAATCACATACACCAAGCTTAGTTTTTACCTTGATTGGTACTAGTCATCCTGAAATCAAAGTCAAAGTCTTGCCTTTTCAGCCTCATGAGCTGTATTCTTGCACACTAAAACTGTAACATATGTATTTGATGGGAGTGACAGCTACCACAAGCAAAACACAGAAAATCTTTAAGTATATTATTTTCATAGCTACTTTGTCTTTTGAAATTTCTTCAAGTATCCTCATATTTTACTTACAATCAAGTAAACTGCATGAAAAATTCTTATAAATTTTAGTTCTTTCGTGCAGTTTACAATTAAGTGGATGGCTAATGGAAGATTTGTGTATAAAAAAATAACTTAAATGTGAAAGTCATTGCATAAAGAGTCCAATTTATTACTTACATCAGTTAAATATTAAGTAACTTCCTACAATGATATTTAGACCAGTACAACTTAAGAACCTAATAAATGCATAAATTGAGTCAAGTACCCAGACACCTCTGTCCCATTGGTACAAAAATGTTTTTAAGATCCTTCTCAGATTTCAGTGCTAGAAGGCATTGAAAAGGCCATTTCCCACAGATTGTCAGCAGCACTCTGTGGATGCCACTGAGTATTTCCTATTTCGCTCTACCCACTGTGAAAGGACTTTGACTGTATAACATGCATGTCTTATTCACCCAGTTGTAATCTCTCTGGACTTGCAGAAGCAATCAGCTTTCACAGCACCTATCTCAGTCTCAGGGTGTAAGGAAACTTTCTGGGCTATGCATGGATGTAGCCTCAGTGTGTGTTTTGTGGACTGGTGTATAAAAAGAATGATGTTTATTTTTCTGCTGAGAAGAAAATACACTTTTGCTTCTTTCTGGCAGTCATTGGCTACTGAATGGAACAAGCCAGGGGAACAAGCTTTTACATGTTTGTTGGACTCATAAAAGTCCAACTCATGAACCTGCAGTATTTCTGAGAGCTGTGAAACTAGAGATTCTCAGACTGTGAACTTCCTGAGTGGAAATTACATTAATAAAAGATATCCTTTTAATTACCATAGATTTAAATTATCTTTTGTTGATGAATTAAACATGAATACATTGACAACTCAGATCTGCTGAACTGTCCTATACATAAATCTATGTTCATCTTCCAATCATTTTTTTTAAATAATTCTGAAGTTTTAAGGAATATTTTATGAAAAGATAAACCATCTCAAAATTCATTAATGACAGATTTCAAAACATTTTCCAAGAAGGGAGGTGGTGATATAAAAAGTCAGCAGGGAACAGCAGCACTTGCATCTCCATTTGTTTATTTTATCACCAAAGCTCACTTGATTTAGATGCAGCATCCACGCTTATGCTGCCTTCTGCTCATTCACTTGTTCATTCACTACTAACAAGGGACAGATTCTCCAAAACTGAATATGTGGGACAAGTGCTGAAATTTCTATTGCATGCATTCACTTGGCTAAAAACGTATGCATATGTGCAACATAAAATCTAATGATTGTGCTAAATATTTAAGTGTTAGCAAAATACACCAACACCTGCCTCCTCCCATACAGTATTTGATGACTTACATATTGCAATTTCTGTATTCCCTAAAACATTTTTTATAAATACTTTTTAATCATAAAATAAAATTGAGCAATAATCACTTGAGCATCTGAAGTAGTTGACCTTGTTTTGCTGTCATTGACTTTATGCAATCATTCCTGGTTTAAGCCAGTGTGACACTAGTAGCAGACCAATTATGCTTCATGATTTTCTCTTTTCTCCTTAGAGCTACACGTCTCACAATAAAGTAACTTGCTCTATAGCTGATGAAATACATACGAAATACAGAACACTTCAAAAAAGAATTACTAAATGCGTATGTTAATATATCAGTGTAAGTTGCAATCAGAGATTGATTGTGAACCATGTGCCCTTCCAAACAAGTCCTTTTAAGGATGCTTGATTAAAATATAGTGCTTGCCTGTCCTATCATCTGCAGCTTTTATTCAACACAACTAAGGTGAAAAATATTTATTATAATACGCATTACATATCTTGCAACTTTAATTTGCCATGGAAAGTATTTAAAAAATGTTTGTTTAGAACCATGGAATCATGGAGTCATAGAATCATAGAACAGTCTGTGTTGGAAGGAACTTTTAAAGGTAATCTAGTCCACCCCTCCCCACAATAAGCGGGGACATCTTCAAGTAGGTCAGGTTGCTCAAAGCCCCATCCAACCTGATCTGCAATATTTCCAGGGATGGGACCAGTTCTAGCACTCACATCCTTATTGCACAAAATTTCTTCCTTATATCCAGTCAAAATCTATCCCCTTTTAGTTTAAAACTGCTATCTCTTGTGCCATCACTGCAGGCCCTCTCCACCTTTCTTATAACCCCCCTTTATTAACTGTACAGTTGCTAAAAGGTCTTCCCAGAGACTCCTCGTCTCCAAACTAAACAACCACAAATGTCTCAGCCTATCCTCATAGCAGAGGTGCTCAATCCCTCTGATAATTTTTGTGGCCCTCCTCTGCATCCACTCTGACATGTCTTTGTTGCACTGAAGTCTGCAGAGCTGTACACCGCACTCCAGATGGGGTCTCACAAGAGCAGAGGAGGAGAATCACTTTCCTTGACCTGTTGGCCACATTTCTTTTGATGGAGACCTCATAGCAGCCTTTCAGTATCTGAAGGGGGCATATAAGGATGCTGGGGAGGGACTCTTCATTAGGGACTGTAATGACAGGACAAGGGGTAATTGGTTAAAACTTAAACAAGGGAAGTTTAGATTGGATGTAAGGAAGTAGTTGTTTACTGTAAGGGTGGTGAAGCACTGGAATGGGTTGCCCAAGAAAGCTGTGAATGCTTAACCCCTGGCAGTGTTCAAGGCTGGGTTTGACAGAGCCTTGGGTGACATAGTTTGACATAAGGTGTCCCTGCTCATGGCAGGGGGCTTGGAAGTAGATGATCTTAAGGTCCTTTCCCACCCTAACTATTCCATGTTTCTATGGTTGCATGATTGTCAAGAATATGTCATCGACATTTATAGTTAGTCTTCGTGGAAAAAAAGAATGAAATTATTTAAATCTGTTGATGATCTGTAAAAATTGGTCTATAAAAATCATTGCTTTGATATTTTCAAGTTTAACCATTTTCCAGATTGCTCTAGCAATGAAATCCCTGAAGTTAGAGAGTTGAAAACTAATTTACTTGCAAATTGCATCTAAATTATGCTTTTGCAGTATATTAATGTGCATATATTTCATTTCTGAAAACTGTTTATAATTTTTTTATGTTAAAATGTGTCATATAAAAAAGGTGTTAAATGTGTTCCCCTGATATGCTTGAACATACCAGATTTTCTGCCACTTTTTTATGGAAAGCAGACAGTATAATTTTTTTCCAGTATTATGAGTTGTGTATAAAAAACCTGATGAATCAGTTGGACCTTCTTATACTTAGAAAACTTAGACTTCCTCAGGTGTAAACAAAGGCTCTCTAATCTTGTGCCCTTGAGGTTTTGAAAATAAGGTGATTAACAGGGAAGAAAACTCTCTGATAGACCCCATTTCCTGCCTTTCTTTTGTCTCCTGCATTTCACTGTTTTTTATACCTCTAAATCTATTAAATTTATGCACCAGAAGTGTTTCAGGACAAATTGTGTAGACATATGAGTAAGTTTTGAATGGCAATAATTTTACAAAAATAAAATGAAGTAGGAAAATGATACGTAAAATATGGAAGACAAAACAATAAAAACTTTAAAGAAGTGCAGGACAAGGTAGGGTAAGGAAGTGAAGTAATGGATTCAAGTTCATTCTACAATATGTTAAAGGCACACCCTTTGAAGATAAAGTGTGACTACATGTAGGGTTGTACTCTCTGTTTTACCTTCTTTCTCTTTTTCTGTGTGATAGTATATTCAGAATTCACTAATCAGATGTGTCTTTTAAATCAGGCAGAAAGCTTAGAAATAATAAAAAAAAAATCTCATAACTTCCCTTTTCCTTTTTGTCTTTACACTAGGAAATTCTTGTTTACCCAAATGAAGTATATTTTATCTTGGGAATACCTAAGGTTTTATAAATACCTAGCAAATTAATAGAAGTACTATGAAGTTTCAAAGCTGCCAACACAGCAATAGTGTATTGTTCATAAATGCTATTAATCAAATGAAATATATACAACAACACACATTTGCAAGTTCAATTGTACAATGAAATATCTGACAATACATAAAATTTATTCATCTCTTACACAAAGTATTTTTTAATCTATTGAATACATAATTTATATAAAGTCTTCAAAGAAATATAGATCTATAATTCAAATTTATTTTTTGCCTTAGTTATCAAGAAATCTTACCTTCCTGAAAAACACAGTTGTGTATCCAATTGCACAGGAATTTGAGTGCAACATAAGAGCTTCAACTATGTTTTAAAATAATTCTGTATGAACTAAAGTGAATAAAAAATTTATGATTTTTGCAGACACAGTATAATCTGAGAGCCTTGCGGGGACTTTAGAGGAGAAGAGTTCAGTTTCTAGATTTCCTAGGGCAAAAAAAAAAGCATATATACCTATTGAAAATGTAGGGCTGAGTCTTGACCTTAACTGAGAGTAAATCTGGAGAAAATTACTCCTGTGTTGGAAAAAAACGAAATGTTTTTATCACCAGATTGAATTTAACATACAACAGCTGTCTTAAACTTCTGAAAATTTTTGAGGGTTAGAAAGCTTTGAGAGGAAAAACTTCCATGATTAAATGGCAAGGAAGGCAAGCACAGATGTTTTCTCCCAGATTTAGATATGTTTAATACATTTAAAATGCATTACTTATACCATTCATGTAAAATCAACCCCTCCCCCCCGGCCTCTCCCCCGAAAAAGTCAGTTAAGGTTTCCTGTAAACCCCAAATTTGGCTTTGATACAGCATGTGTATATGCATCTGTCCTTATTAGCACTCAGTTGCATACTCATGACTTTTAATCACACTTTTCACAAAGGGTCACTGATTCTGTGTTCCTTATCATTTGGCTGACAATATAAGTCAAGTATAGTATAATTTGCAGAAAGCTGAGCCATCTCATGTACAACTGTGTTTAGTGAGATCTCTGCTCACAGCCTATGAAGATCTGTATACCTCTAATTATGACGAAATATAAGCCCATGGGCATCAAAAATAGATCACACAAAATTAGCTGATATTTTATAATTTTGCCTGTAATCCCCCTGCCTCAGTGTTTCTTATGTAAAATGACAGTAACATTGCCACATCTCATTTGAAGATGCCTCATCCATTCTGAAGATCCATTAATTAATATTAGTAAAGATCTAAATCTTATGACCAAACCACCATTGAAAATACCATAGGATAGTTAATAGTTCTGCCTTCAGAGCAAAATTTGAATAATTTTCAGTAACAAGACTGTAACAAATAATACTTGAAAATTCTAAACATTAACTCTCATAAGGTCAACTGATAACAGTTGGAAATAAACAGAAAACCTTTATAGCATGCAAGTTCTTGTTATGCCTGATACGCTTTTAGGAAAATAAGTCAACTTCTGAATGCCCAGGTAAAAAATATATCTTTATATTTTCTCCAATTATATAATTTAAGAAAGGTTACTGTCCCTCATGCAAAGCTTACTTTGAAATAGAAACATACTGGCAATCTTAAACTCTATTCCCTGGCTTTGCAGCTGTCTTAGTCTATGTAGTGTATTTCTGCATGCAGTATTAGCATCAAATGTTCATATAAATAAAGTAGCTTGCTATACAAGACATGTAACTAACAATGTACCTAAATCTCCCTTCCACAATTCCAAGATGTCATGCAGCTATCATTGTGAAAAACTTGGCCCTTTTAGAAAAGGAATTTGAGCTAGTCACTTTTGAATTACTCCGATTTTATTTTTTAAAGTCGGTGCACAAGTTCCATTCTCCATTAATGCATGCTTCATATACACATGCATACAAATACTGAAAAAAGATAATCTTTGATATTTGTTTTTAAACAAAAGCGAGGACAGCTATCAGCATCAGAAGTATCTCTGCTCATCAGTGAGATAAAAAGCAGCTGTACTTCATTTTGCAGCATTTTTCATTGATAATGCCTTATGAAGGCTTTTGGCTCATGCTTTATATGGATTAAAATCACATAACACCATAAACGACCAAGATTTCTAAAACAGCATTATCAGAATTGACAAACCAATACCTGTTTTGTTTACATATTATGGAAGGTGTGTTATAAACAAACAAAATACTAACATGATTGTTTATAAGTGGTTTTGTAGCATTGCCTTTAGTAAAGGGAGCTTATATTGGAAGTGTTCAGAAAAGAGTTCCACAATTTGTGTTTCATAGAACATAGCAGACAAAGATTTGTATTGAAACTGTTTACTTAGCAACAGACCTGTTGGGAAATTGTAGTCTGCAACAGTTTATTAAGGAGTGTGGCATACTATATCAGAAACAAGCTGTTCAATCAAGACCGGGGACTTTCCAAAAAAGAAATTTCTATACTTTAATTGGAAGACAATGGCTTGTTACAGGAAATAATGAATTGAATTCTTTTGTGGTACCTAGAAGTTCAGACAAGATGATTAGTAATGTTCCCTAGGGCAGAGAAGTCTTTGAACCATTGCTCTATTACATAGAATTTTGGATTTGCTGTATCCTTCAGCAAGATATTTCCAATAAGCTATAGGCTAGATTTTGCAAAAGTGCTTAAGTCTGCCTCAACACTGCTCCTATGGAGGCATTCTCATGCTCAGTGAAGCAGCATTAAGTTAGTACTAAGTGCTCGTGAGAGTTCTACCTGAAGAAGATTAATACACATTCAGATAGTCAATTTAAGAAGGTAGCTGCCATTTTTATTTTACTGATATAATGCATAGTAATGCTGGATTTGAGTGACTTAAATTAGATTTGTTTGATATATTATAAAAAATAATAAAATCTTTTCATGTTGGGGAAACTTCCCTCATAAACACATCTTACTGATCAAACATGACCACTACAGGCTGAAGATTAAGAAAAGGATAAACTGGGATAGGGAGAGATCAGTAATAATGTAAGTTCACCAGCACTTAATTAAAATATCATTTTTTTTTTTTTTAGACTAAGAATGTATTACACAGTCTTCTGGAATTCACAAGAAGATCAAGGAAATACATCAAAAAAATAATGTTACATGCATAAACAATTTACATATCTCATGCTACATAATGAGTAAGCAGTTGTGAAATACTGGCTACATGCTATATACTTCTTTACTAGCATGTAGAATTTTCTATGTCTTTTTATTTTCTTTTTTTAAAAAAAAAAATTATTGTGAATTCATAATACATAGTTTCCTATTCCTAGAAAGGTAAAAATTATTTCTGAGAAGTTAGAAGGCTCAGCTGAATGCATTAATCTCCTATACATGAACATGACTACATGGCAGATCCATACATAATGGGGTGCTTAAATTTCTCTGGAACTGTTCTTGTTTCAATTTGAATTAAAACCATTTGTTGATAATTATATTATCTAGCCTTCAAGTAACCTTGTTTCAGTTCAGTGGGCATTTTAGCAGTATTCAGAATACATACTCAATATATACTCATGAAAAATTAATAAAATTTAGCCGAAAATATCCTGAGTATTTTTCTGTTGCTCTTCACATTCATTGCTAGGTCGTAGTGGGAGGTTCATGAGAGTGTGAATGGAAAAGTTTAATGGTTTCACTTGCACAGCAACTGCCAGATCTCTCTCTCTCTCTTTCTCTCTCTTTCCTTCTCTCAGTCTCTCTCTCCCTCTCTCAGTCTCTCTCTCTAGCTATTTATTAGATTGTAGTCTGCATTTAGGATTTTTTCATTGCTCATTCTATCTAAACACAGCTCATGAAACCCATGGAAGGCATAGCAACATATTGTGGAAAGAATTCTAATAATATCAGTCTCAATGAACAGTGTACATTGGATTTTAGAGTGTCTTGTCCCAACTTGGCTGTGTCATTTTTTGGGGAAACATTGATGCCTTTTATTTCTTTAAGCAGCCACAATGATACTCAGAGCATCAGGCCATAAAAATAACAGGGGTTTGGAGTCTGTAAATGCTTTCTTTCCATGCTACCGAAACACTTAACCCAACTTCCTAAAAATAAATTGGTTATGGATTTATTCCAAAGTTACTTAGACACCAGAGACAGCGTAAAAAAAAAAAAAAAAAAAAAAAGGTCCATATACATGTTTACTCTTAACTAATTTTTTTTTTTTTTTTTTGACTGAAAGCTTGACAAGCTGTATGCATCTTGTTCCTTGCTTTAGGAGAGGTGAGCTGTTTCCTGCTTACTGGTTTTGCTTTTTCACTTGAGCGCCAGGCAGCAGCAATGATAGGCTTGGCTCTGCAAAGCAGGCTCAATCAAAAGCTACAAGCAGATATGGGGCAGGCAGGGCAAAGCCCCCATACATCTGGCCAAGGCCAGTTGAGCTGGTCCATGGCTATGGCCAGGGTCACCAGCAGCCCCATAACCATGAGGCATGTACAGTGGCGAGGCATGTACAGTGTCAAGGCATGCCTAAGCCCCAGCTTGGAAGTCAAGACTGAACCAGCATCAGGTTCTGGACAAGCAGTGACAAAGCCGGGCATAGAACAGCTGCAATGGAGGACATCCCTCTAGCTGATGGCAAGGACAGGAACTTCCCCTTTAAAGCAATTCCCAAACAAAGAACCAGGAAAGCAAAGAGTCCACACAGCTTCTTAACAGGAATATTTTTGGAAAAGATTTTTTCAAAGCCAGACACCTGCACTAGTATAGAAGCTTGCCCTGCGCCAGACATTCAGACACCTGGAGCTAGAAGAAATGCACTTAGAGCTGAGGTGCCGAGTTAGTATTTATCCGCACCTTTTCCTAGGGACAGCAATTGGCAATGCTTTCCAGTTCCATCTGCTCATTATGCCTCCATCTTTTTACACTCAAAATCTTGTCAGTGGCAGAAAAGAGCTCATCACACATTATGAGACAAGAACTTATTGTGAGCTGAGATAACACTGACAGCAAATTTTAACAGTAAAATTAAAACCAAGTTATTATTGGTCCAGTCACAAAATACTAACACCATTTTCACAATAAGATGTTGTTCAAATCTTGCTGTTGAAATTTTGCTGTTCATATTAGCATAGAAAAATCTCATTAATAATTCAATTTATGTTGCTATATAAGCGGCCATCCTAGTTTATTACCAGTGTTCTTCAGGACTTTTCCAGGTACAGAAGTCACAGAGGTAGAGCTCCAACACCTTCAGCAATGGTCTAAATGATGTAAATCAGTGTAAACCAGCCTGGGACTCTGAACCGCTAGGACAACACTTACTGATTTACAATGTCTTCAGAATTTACTTGTCTTTTATGTTGCCTCATGGTACAAGAAAATGACACACTTAATTTAAATTGACATGAAAAATTTCTCTGAGGGTTCCTGACAATGCTTGCATGAGGTGCTGCTTGTGGCAACTGAGGCACAGACTCCAGTTGTGGTGCAACCAAAATCATTCATTGAGTGATCTTATAGGCTTTTTATAGACCCCTGCCTAGCAGTTTGTTAGTATCTGTTAGTTTCTGTTTAGTACCTTTTGCAACATCCTACACTTTTCTCAACCAATCACATTATTGTTTATGCACCTTTGCTTGAACAACTCATTTCTTTTCAGATGTATAAGCACATTTCTCTGTTACCACTTTCTGCGACATTATTACTTTCCATTTTCCCTCAAACATGCATTCTTTTGTCCCCTCAGTCCACACTGGTGACTTTCATTAGCTTCGGGGAAAGTCCCGGGTACAACATTACATCTTTGTCTTCAGCAACTTTTTTGTTTCAATGTCTACAGTTCTCCGAGATTATCTTGGTGTTCTAACTTCAACTCCTCTTGACTCCCATGGTTTGCAGCTGATGAGGGTCAGGATGTTTGTGCTCTTGTTCAGGTCTGCTGGAGCAGCTTCTTGTGCAGCATTCCCCTTATCTGCTTACTTTTTACTTAGAATCATAAAATGGTTTGGTTTGGAAAGAATCTAAAGGTCATCTGGTTCTAACTCCCCTACCTTTGTCAGGGACATCCTCCACTAGATCAGGTTGCTGAAAACCCCATCCAACCTGGCCTTGAACACTTCCAGTGATGGGGAATTCACAGCTTCCCTGCGCAACCTATTCCACTGAGTTACCACCCTCACTGTGAAGAACTTCTTCCTTACATCTAATTTTAATCTACCCTTTTCAGTTTAAAGCCATTTCTCCTTGTCCAATCACTACAGGCCCCTGTAAAAAGTCCCTCTCGAGCCTCTTGTAGGCCTCCTTCAGGCACTGGAAGGCTGCTGGAAAGTGTCCTCAGACCCTTCCATTCTCCAGGCTGAATAACCCCAGCTCTGAGAGTAGAAGAGGAAAATCATCTCGTTCAACCTGCTGGTCATGCTTCTTTTGATACAGCCTAGCACATGGTTGATTTCTGGACTGCGAGCACAAACTGCTGGCTTATGTTCAGTTTCTCACTGACCAACACCCACAAGTGCTTCTCCATAGGGCTTCTCTGAATCACAGCAGATATTGCTGGCTCACACTGAGCTTCTTGTCAACGCAACATCCCAACATCTTTCCTTGTCTGCCAATGCCATGGCCCCATCATAGAAGGCCACCAAATTTGTCAGGCATAATTTGCCTTTAGTGAAGCAATGTTAGCAGTCACCAATCACCTCTTTATTGTCCATGTGCTTTGGCATGGTTTCCAGGAGGACCTGCTCCATGACCTTGCCACGCACAGATATGAAACTGACTGGCCTGTAATTGCTGCTACATATATCCTTTCCAGAACTAAATTTTGTCAATGCAGCGACAGCTGTAGTAATTTGTTTATAGGTGTCAAGTTTCTAATAAATAAATATATAAATACATTAACAACTATTTTTTAGCACCAGATTTGCAGCTCAGATTCTCAGGTGGGATTCATTGTAGCCAATTCAATCTTCATCTTGACAAGAGGAAAGAAAAATTTGCAGATATAATAGGCACCTCTTTAACTATATTTGTCTGTAATGTAGTCTAGCCTTGACACAATTACTCTGTGCAGGTCTGCATCTTTTGGAAGGTGTGAGAGTTGTTCAGTAGAAGCAAACACTAGGTGGAGAAGAATTCTCGAGTATCTCCTTATGTCTTATGGGAAACTCCAGCCATTTTTGGCCCCAGGACAATGACCTCATCACCAAAGCTAATGGTATGAGGGAAAGTGAGTTCTGACTACTGTCATAGCAGAAATAAAGAAAGTGTGAGCCAATGGAGAAGGAGACTTTGCAGGTCCCAGGCTGTGCTATCTTTCTTTGCTCAGCTGCTTAAAATTGGTAGCACACATAGGCTACATGGTTTCCACAAGAAATCTACAGGGCTCAGCTAGGACCCTTCTTAGGGGTCTCAGGGACACTTTTCTATAATGTTTCCATGTTTTTTAGTGAATCTGTTCTCTATGGTAAAAGAGAACAGTGTCACAGTGTTTCTCTAAAAGTAATAGTCTTGTTTGATTCCTTTATTTCTGGTTATAGACCTCCCACAAAAGACAAACTCTCCCTAATTCTTTCACGTGGATCACGGAATGAGCTGCAGTTGGTGGCTTAACTTCCTGTCTGATATAGCAATTATTAACCTGGCCTTCTGTGGTGTCTAGTCAGGTCATCACAATTTGCACTGAGCGCTTGTTGCTTTGTCTTTATCTTTGTTTAATTAAGCTAAAAAGGGAGAGTTTGTTGTTGGATTTAACTGTCTTCAACCTTATTTTTTTCTAATGACTATAAACAATGTGAAAAATATTTTTTTGTGATCTCTAGACTTAACTCAGAACTTGTATTTCTGTTTCTACTCTACACTGGAAATGTCCAGTCTCCTTTTGGCTTAGTATTCCAAACTGCACTTGTATTTGTATTTTCCACATATGCTGAAGAACTTTGCTAACGTTCAAGTTTTTTCAGGAAATTTTCATTTTTACTGATAGCTTGTTTGTAATCCTATTTGTAACTATAAAACATGTATGTATTTGTAAGGATCACTTCTTTTTTTATTTTTTTAGA
This sequence comes from Psittacus erithacus, assembly GCA_009867235.2. NCBI lineage: Eukaryota > Metazoa > Chordata > Aves > Psittaciformes > Psittacidae > Psittacus > Psittacus erithacus. The sequence continues at coordinate 23,943 of WYDI02034510.1, forward strand.
TAAATTTATACATTTTCTTTTTTTGCAGTAACATTAGTAGTCAGTGAGCAAAGCTATATTCATAACAGCTAAAGAAGTGGGGTTTTTTATGAAAGGTCTACCATTCTCAAAATCACCCATTTCTTTTACTTCTATAAATGAAAAAATCCAAGCAGCAAAATTAAAGAGTTTAAAAGATGAACATCTCTGAAGTGCCTAGTTATCCATTTTTCCATTAACCGTAGCACATTCTGTTATTGCAATTTTTGATTCACAGCCTCAAATAGGCTTTGAAAAATATAATACAACATCTTTAATTAAAACCCCAAAACTCACTTTCAGGGATAAATAATAATCCATCAGCTATTTCATTCTCTAACAGGACCCAGGAGTACTTCACAGTCTTAATCACTTCAGCCATTTATACCTTCATTTTCAGCTTTGTTTCAGTTGAGCCATTTAGTGGGGTTTATCTAAATTACAGTATCTTTTTTATCACACTTTGTAGCTGTAACGCAGAAACTAATTCAGGTGCAAAATGGAATATCTCTGCAGCACAGACTTCAGTGGCATAAGCGTGTTAGAATGAAAAGTTACCTGTCACTGACTGATATTTGCCTCTGTAATGAGTTGAGGCATTCAGGAACTGTGCCTCTAGTAAAATTAGAAGCCACCAGCAGCAGCACAGCAGAATTCTAAACATGTTATAGAACATTAATTTTCCTTATTGCACAGGGTTGTTGTGTAGTATAGAAATAGTCTCTTTAATGTAAGCAAAGTTTTGAACTATAACTCAGTAATGCCACAGGTGTGTGGAAGGTCAAAGTAAATACTCATACCGCTCCTAAACACTCATATCAGTGCTGTTCTAGTTTATTTTACATATCTTGGGGATTACATAATGTTCACATGTTTTTAGATTATACCTTTCATAGATCTTTCACAGCCTGATACTATACTTTGGTACAGTATCAAGTTCTACTACAATATGTTCTGCATGTGAAATAAAGGGATATGACCTTTCATTGTCAGATTCGTGGAATCACAGAATGATTGGGACTGGATGAGAACTCTAGATATATCTTGTCCAAACCCCCTGCTGAAGCAAGTTCATCTAGCGCAGACTGCACATGAGCATGAGGCAGATTTTGAGCGTCTCCAGAGAAGAAGGCTCCGGAATTTCCCTGGGCAGCCTGTTCCAGTGCTCTGCCACCCTCAAAGTAAATATTTTTCCCTCACATTCAGATGGAATTTCCTGTTTTTCAGTTTGTGCCTGTTTGCCCCTTATTGAGTCACTGGGCACCACTGAAAAAAAGGGCAAGTCCTGCATGACCAATCTGGTGGCCTTCAGTAGTGGAGTGACTACATCAGTGGACAAGGGAAGAGCTACAGTTGTCATCTATCTGGATTTCTGTAAGGCTTTTGACACAGTCCCCCACAACATCCTTCCCTCTGACATGGAAAGAGATGTATTTAATGGAGGGACTGTTCAGTAGATGAGCAGTTGTTGCATCCAGTGGATAGTGGTCAATAGCTTAATGTCAAGATGCAGATCAGTGATGATGAGTTTCTCTCTGAGGTGCCTATTGGGGCCAGTACTGTTTAATATCTTAGAATCATAGAATCATAGAATCATAGAATAGTTAGGGTTGGAAAGGACTTTAAGATCATCGAATTCCAACCCCCCTGCCATGGGCAGGGGCACTTCACACTAAACCATGTCACCCAAGGCTCTGTCAAACCCAGCCTTGAACACTGCCAGGGATAGAGCATTCACAACTTCCATGGGCAACCCATTCCAGTGCCTCACCACCCTTACAGTAAGCAGCTTCTTCCTTATATCCAATCTAACCTTCCTCTGTTTAAGTTTTAACCCATTACCCCTTGTCCTGTCATTACAGTCCCTAATGAAGAGTCTCTCCCTAACATCTTTATACTCCCCCTTCAGATACTGGAAGGCTGCTATGAGGTCTCCATGCAGCCTTTTCTTCTCCTGTCTGGACAGCCCCAACTTTCTCAGCCTGTCTTCATACATGAGGTGCTCCAGTCCCGTGATAATCCTTGTGGCCTCCTCTGAACTTGTTCCAACAGCTCCGTGTCCTTTTTATGTTGAGGACACCAGAACTATACACAGTACTCCAAATGAGGTCTCATGAGAGCCATGGTTTAAGCTTAGACGTAAATTAGAAAAGCATGTAGCCTGCTTGTTCCCGTCTCCCTTCCCCCACTCCCGGAGGGATGGGGAGGAGAATTGAAAGAATGAAATTCCCACGGGTTGGGATAAGAACAGTCCACTAACTAAGGTATAACACAAACTGCTGCTACTACCACCAATAACAATGATAAGGGAAGTAACAAGGGAAGAGAACACAATCACCAGTCACTGATCGAGCAGAGAGCTAGCCCTTCCAGGTATCTCCCCATTTACATCCGGGACATGACGTGCTATGGTATGGTATACCTCTTTGGCTAGTTTGGGTCAGGTGTCCTGCCTCCGCTTCCCTCCCTGGAAGGCTTCCCCTCCTCCCAGGGCAGAGCATGAGGCTCAGAAAGTCCTTGATAAATTGTAAACATTCTAAGCAGTAGCTACAAACATCGGTATTATCAGTACTGTTCTCAGACAGAAAGTTAGAAACGCAGCGCTGCACCAGCTACTAAGAAGGACAAAAAATGACTGCTACAGCTGAACCCAGGACACCACGACAGCTGGTCACTCTCCTTTTGATGCAGCCCAGGATACAGTTGGCTTTCTGGGTTGTGAGTGCACACTGCCGGCTCATGTTAAGTTTCTCATCGACCAACACCCCCATGTTCTTCTCTGCAGGGCTGCTCTGAATCTCTTCTCTTCTCAGCCTGTAGCTGTGCCTGGGATTGCTCCAACCCAGGTGTAGGATCTTGTACTTGGCATGGTTAAACTTCATGAGGTTGGTATCTGCCCACCTCACATGTGTGTCAAGGTCCCTCTGGATGGCATTCCTTTTCCTCCAGCATATCAACTGAACCACACAACTTGGTGTCATCGGAAAACTTGCTGAAAAGCACACTGAATCCCACTGTCCATGTCACCAACAGAGGTTTTGAACAAGACCGGTCCCAACACCGACTCCTGAGGGACACCACTCGTTACTGGTCTCCAGCTGGAAACTGAGCCATTGACCACAACTCTTTACATGCAGCCATCCAGCCAGTTCTTTATCCACCGAGTGGTCCACCTAGCAAATTGATGTGTTTCCAATTTAGAGACAAGGATGTCGTGTGGGACAGTGTCGAATGCTTAGCACAAGTCCAGGCAGATGACATCAGCTGCTCTACCCCTGTCCATCAGTTCCGTAACCCCATCATAGAAGGCCACCAAATTGGTCAGGCAGGATTTCCCCTTAGTGAAGCCATGCTGGCTGTCACCAACCACCTTGTTGTTTTTCATGTGCCTTAGCATGCTTTCCAGGAGAATCTGCTCCAAGATTTTGCCAGGCACAGAGGTGAGACTGGCTGGCCTGTTATTCCCTGGGTCATCCATTTTCCCCTTCTTGAAAATGGGGGTTATATTTCCCTTTTTCCAGTCATAATGCAATATGTAATAGTTGTTGATCACCAGTAGAGGGATTGTTGTCACAAGATATAATTTTACAAAATGGATCCATATATAAAGAAGAATTTTTACCATCTAGAAAGTGACATGTTAGGAAATAGACACTAATTTATGCAGAATATATTGGACCTTATTGGCATCATCACAGTTTCAAAAACACCAGCTATGTTAAGCTGTGTAACTAGCCTGCTTTCAACTACAAATAAAGCATTGCTCAGTTAAGGACCTCCTACCAAAACTAAAGTGTAAGAAGGAAATCCACAGGCAGTGGAATCAGGGACAATCCAAGAAGAATACGGGGAGCCTGCCCAGATGTGCAGGGCTGTCATCAAGGAAGCTAAGATACAGTTGGAGTTGAATTTGTGGGGGATGCAAAGAAAAATAATAAGGTCATGCTGTGGGTATGTTGGCCTCAAAAGAAAGCTTCAAAAAAATGTGCCACGTAAGACAGAAGAGCTGGTGATAATCAACATGGAGCCAACATTTTTTTGGTGCTCAGCTTTTTTTTTTTACCTCAGTTTTCACTGCTAATCTCTCTTCTCACATCTGTCCAGTCCATGAAGCTCAAAGGGGAATGAAGACCCTCCCATCATAAAAGAAGGTCAGGTTTGAGACCACTTGAGGGACCTGAATGTACATAAGGCCACAGGACTCTATGAGATGCATCTCAGGGTCCTGAGGGAACTCACAGGCAGAGTCTAAGCTGCTCTCCATCATATTTGAAAAATTGTGGCAGTCAGGCATGAGTCCCCAGTGACTCCAAAAAAGGAAACTTCACACTCATATTTTAAAACAGTAAAAAGAAGGACCTTGAGAATTAAAGACCAGTCAGCCTCGCCTCCATGCCTGGTAAGATCATGAAGCAGATTCGCCTGGAAACTATGTTGAGACATAGGTAAAGCAGGAAGGTGATTAGAGACAGTCATTGTGGCTTCATAAAAGGAAAATCATGCCTGACAAATCTAGTAACCTGTGATGGAGTGACTGTGTCAATGGACAAGTATAAAAGCTACAGATATCAACTACCTTGACTTCTGTAAGGCCTTTAACATTGTCCCCCACAACATACTTGTCACTAAATTGGAGATATATGGTTTTGAAATATGATATATTTGATATATGTTTTAGACTGTTAGATGGATAAGACACTGGGTATATGGCTACATCTAAAGAGTTACAGTCAAGGCCTCAGTGTCCAAGAGGAAATTAGCAATGACTGGTAGTGCTCAAGGGTCCATATTGGGACCAGAACTATTTATTATCTTGTCATGGTTTAAACCCAGTCAGTAACTAAGAACCATGCAGCAGCTCTCTCACTTCCCTCCTTTCCCTCCCTGCCCTGTTCCCGGAGGGATGGGGAGGAGAATCGAAAGAATGTAACTCCCATGGGTTGAGATAAGAACAGTCCAGTAACTAAGGT
>WYDI02034512.1:0-15796 GCA_009867235.2 Psittacus erithacus
ATCCCTGGCAGTGCTCAAGGCCAGGTTGGACACAGGGGCTTGGAGCAAGCTGCTCTAGTGGAAGGTGTCCCTGCCTGCGGTTAGAACTGGATGATCTTAAGATCCCTTCCAACCCAAACCAGGCTGGGATTCTAAGAGCCTGGAGAAACTCCACTTCTGACAACCACCACCCATTGCTGTGGAAGGATGATCCATCCCCTAGATCCATGTGCCAAATGTTCACTCATCCACAGCCTGGGCGTGGGATTACTGGAGTCACCCTGCCCCGGTAATTCCTCATCACAGGTTCTCTGGCTGCAGATAACAAAGAGTCATTTTCCATCCATAGCAAGGATTTGGCTGTTTGGGCATTTGCTTTGCGTGGGGGGAAGAGGCACGAAGGAAACTCCCAAGAGCTTTCACTTCCCAAAATCCAAATTTTCCAAGCACTTTGAGCACTTCGGTGCTCAGGTCGAATCTGAGCCACCCACAATGGCCAGGCTGGAGCCAAAGGGTGTGAGTGGGAAAGGTCCTCCTAGAGCCTGTGGAAGGATTGGGCTCCCATTCCCATCCTTCCCCTTGCCAAGCCAGCTATGGCCAGTGTCACCATCTTCCCACCCTTTGTTCCTCTTGTAACCATATCCCCAGCTACACAAAGGGAAAGTCCTGCATGGCTGGTCCTGGTTTTATAGCAGAAATCACTGAAATGGGGCTTGCCAAGGCAGCCTCATCCATCCTTGTCCTCCTTTATGTGACCTGCTCTCGTGCACTCCTGCCCTCATACAATTCACAGTGCTCCAGAGGAGTTCCAATGCTGGAAGTGCCCATCCCCATGAGATGTTGCTCCTTCGAGCATCCAACAAGCAAAATTAACCAGAGCAGGGAAAAAACAACCGAAATCAGTCAGGTTTCTGCTGCTGCTGCAAGCGCTGGGCTATCAGGTGGGAGCATTCCTGCTGCGACAGCAGCGAGGGAAAGGGGAAACTCATCCCCAAAACCCTCAGCAGCAGCATGGGGACTGCAGCTTGAGCACCACTCCCATTATCCCTGATGTGGAGCGGTGGCTGCTTAGGGACTCCAGGTGGGAATGGGCAATGGGGAGGAGAGCTTCAAAGGGAGGGGGCTGCGAGGACTCAGATGAAAAGCACATAATGCTTTCTGGATTAAGAACAGGGATTGTTTCCATTCATCATCTTACAGAAAGAAACCCCACAGGCAAACAGAAGGGGAAGATGCATGGGATAGGGTGAAACAGCGGCTTTGCACTGGGCTGAAGCTCTTTATACCAGGCGAGGATCCGGCCTCCAAGGGACTGGTGGATTGAGATTCCCAGAATAGCTGGTCCAGGTTCATGTGAGGCTGGAGGATGTTCATGCCCTGATGTGAAATGTTGCCTTTTTTCTTTTAATACCTTTGCAATTTAGCCCAATGGGTCTGGTGGCTTCATGCTTGTCACATCATCTTTCCATTATCTGCATCCCTCCCTCTGGCCCCCTCTCCCCTCCCTCACCTTCTCCTCCACTTTAATTCCTAATGCAAATCATATCCCCTCCTCAAAACCATTTCATTTTGCAACTTAGGGATTTCATAATCCAAACAGGGTAAACATTTCCAGCTGACTTGCTTTTCAAACATTATGAGGCACCTGGATCCCTCCACGTGATGCTTCATCTCCTGTCTATTATCAAGGGCCTGAAATAGGACATGGGCTTTCTGCCCTGATCCGCTCCCATCTCCAGCCTCATCATCATGAAACATGGCTCCATCGCTGCTCGCAGCAGTTTTCCAATTAATTCCACTCAAAATGCAGGTCCCTTTTATACTTCCAGCAGGAATTTCTCTGACTCCACCTCAGAGCTGCTCCCAGCACACAAACCTTCTGATGAACTACAATTACATCTCCTGAATTAATGGGAACATGCCCTATTCCTCCTGGGAAGGATTTCCAACAAGCCCAGTGCTGATGCCAAGGGCATGTGGGCACAGTGAGATGAAGACAAGCCCAAGGCTGCTGTCAAGAGCTGTCTCACCTCCTTATCCACCCCAGCCCATGGCATGGCGCTGGCAGGCTCACTGAGACATGCCCTGCATGAGGATGCCCATGATGCTCATCAGGGTTTGAGATGGAGAAGGTGTTTGCTGGAGGGATGCAGGGATCCTGCTGGTGTCTGGTGCTTACCAAGGTCTCTACCATATTTGGCTTGTAGTTGCGGAGGGTCTTTGCAGCATAGAAAACATCTGCCATGTTGTGACACTTGAGCATCTCCAGGATCATGGTGGAGGCACAGAAGGTGCCGCTCCGGCCGCCTCCGTTCCTGGTGGGAGAAGCACACGTGTCAGCGGAGAGAAGATGGCACAAGTACGTCTTGGTGCTCCCACAATTCCCCCTTTCTCCATCCATCCTTGCATCCCAGAAGATGTCCCGGAGCAGGGGCTCATACCCCAGAATCCTCCCAAATGGGGGGAATGGAACCAGACCCACGTGGTGGCAGGAGCTGTGGATCCTGCTCTCTGGCCCTCACAAGAGCCACAACAGAGCATGAAAACACCTTTTTGGACCATCAGGGCTGGATCTTGGACTTCTGGGCTCCGTTGCCATGGACCAGCTCCACTGTGTCCCTCTACCACCCTCTCCCCATCTGCAGGGTGCCTCTGGGCTGATGACCTGTTACGTAGTGCTGGCTGGAGGAAGCATCCCACTTTCCATCCCTCCATCCCAGGCTGAAACCATCCCACAGCACCACTTCTGATCCCTGGCAGCAAAAGGGGAATGGGGAGAGGAAGGGAGAACACGATGCCAGTGTTTTATAGAGCATGATCTCAAACTCTCCTTCAGCTAATGAAGACAGACGAGGGTGAAATTGATTCCTGGTTAAAGGCTCTCCTGCTGCCTCTCCCCATCTGTGAACGTGTCCAGGTCCCATCTGAGGAGAGCACACATGGGTCTTCATGTGAGCATCCACCTCATGGAGGACATTTGACATGGTGACCACAAGGTGCCTCACCCAAAACTCACATTGTGAGCAGCACCATCTGGGGACAAAGCTGGTGCGAGCTGTTTTGAGGCTCTCCATGCAGAACTGTGGACACACAAGTTGGTGGCATCTCCCCCAAGACCACAACCTGCTCCCCTCCAGCTGACACTCACAAGCAGTGCACCACAGTCCTGCCATCGCCGCTTTCCTTCTGCCACCTCTCCACTTGGGCCAGGAGATGCAGGAAGGACTTCTTGGAGTCCGGGGTGTCTCGATACGCCGACCACCGCAGGTACTGGAAATGCCGGACCATCAGGTGCCCCTCCTGCAACTAGAAAAGCAAACCTCATCAGCTTGAACCCATGGGCTGCCCTCACTGGTCACCAGTGGAGGTTGGATGGAAGCAAGAGGGGGTTGCCACACATTAATAGTAAAGGAGGCGAGCAAAAACCCTTCCCTGGTACTTTAGAGGGACAGGTCAGCATCTCCTCCACAGCTCACACTGGTTCTACCACCCCAACCCGACCAGGGGAAGCTCTACTGACATGGTTTATCCTAACTCACAGCATCTCAGGCTATCTTCCTGTTACCAGGCCCCTGAGCCCCCCAAGACTTCTCCATCACATCCTTGTCTCACATGCAGAAGGTCCCAGGGGATGTGTTTTTGCTGTGTTTGCTGTAAACCAGGAGGCTGATGAGAAGCTGCAGAGGAGGGGAGCGGTGGAAGAACGCCTTAATACCCTGGTAATCTGGTTAGGGTTGAAACCTAATCTGGTTAGCAGGCTCCAGGAGAAGGATTACATCCACAAAGCTAAACCAGGCCAGGACTTAGCAGGCAGATGTACTTGCTCAGAATCATAGAATCCCAGCCTGGTTTGTGTTGGAAAGGACCTTAAAGCTCATTCAGTTCCAGGCCTCTGCCACGGGCAGGGACACCTTCCACTAGAGCAGCTTGCTCCAAGCCCCATCCAACCTGGCCTTGAACACTGCCAGGGATGAAGAAGTACTCAGAGCATCAGGAGTACCTGATGGGATGAAACCATGGGTCACACACTCCAGCCACATCCTGGGGCTTGGTGGTACACATTGGGAGCACACATTGGAGGAGAAAGGGGGCATCAGAAACAGATGGGGATCTTCAGCTCTTGGAAGGCTCTATCCACCCACTTTCAGATGCCTGATGCATGGGGTGAGCATCACCATCTCCAACCAGCAGGACCGGGTATTCCTGAGGCTCTACAGGGAACCCCAGTCTGGGGATTGGGTGTCGGGGGTATTTGGTGCCTCCTCAAACCAGCACACCTCAAACACACGGGGCTCTTCTGACCCTTTGGGGGGCTCTGATATGGCCAGGATGGGCTGACCAACCCAGGCTTGAGTCTTTGCTTCCAGCTGGAAGCCAGGAAAGCAAAGGGGGAAGATGATACAAGTAAGTGGAGTCAAACCAGGAGCAAATGCCTCTGAGAGCCCAGGAAGGAAAGCTCTGGGATCCGTTCTGAAGCTCAGGTGAAAGCTCTGTCTGGCTCTGGAGGACTTGTGACACCCCCAACTCCTGGTTCTTGGCAAGAAGCAGCTCCATGCATTTACCAGCGATCTGCTCCTTGAGGAAATCTCTCCTTAGATCCAGAGATTTCAATCACACTGCATTTTAATCGCACACGGAGTATATCCTGCCACCTGAGAGCAAAGCTCTTGCTGAAGGATTTTGTGCTGACACCCAGCAATGCCAGATGCTCCCAGTAGTGAACCAAACCCCTCTGTGTTAAAAGCCCAAATAATCAGGATTTATTTCCTATGACCCCAGCTCCCTTCCCAGCCAGGCCATCAGCCAAGCCACATGCTCCCTTCCAAGCTTCCTAATTCCCATCTGGCCAATGACCTCCACTGGGGAATTGTCCTCAGCCTCTTGGCTGAGATTTAAAGCCTCAGTGAAGCCACCTCTTCATGGGGCACCTGGGCACACACAGCCACACATGAAGCCCCCTCACCCATGGAGCAGGAGGAGAGACCCTCACCCGTGTGATGTTCTGGACTCGGAAGAGACGGGACACGATGTCCTCATCTGCTGCTCCAGAGACGTACTCCACCTCCATTGGGCCGTACTGCTGCAGCCCCGGCTCAGGCCAGTACTGCAAACAAGGCTGTGGAGGGAAGAAGTACAGCTCACCATGACCAGGAACATGTACTGGGACACAGAGAATCACAGACTGGTTTGAGTTGGAAAGGACCCTAAGATCACGGAGTTCCAAACCCCTACCATGGGCAGGGACACTTCACACTAGACCATGGTGCCCAAGGCTCTTCAGCCTGGCCTTGAACGTTGCCAGGGAAAGGACATTGTGGATCACAAGCACCATCAAGTGAAATGGAGTAGCTGGTGCTGGACACCAAGAGGGGCTGCTGGTACCAGGGGTGGCCCCAAGACGGGATGCTGGACCCTCACACAGGACCCATGGGCACTGATGGGCAGAGGATCCCTCTGTTTATTGAGGGATCAAAGCTGAAAGGCCAAAGCCACCCCCAGCACCCATACAGCCCTCTCCCCACCACATAAACACAACAATCAGGTGCTCCTGGAGATGGACTTTGCTGCTCCAGGAGGATGCAGGATGGGCCTTGCCTCAGCCCCAGCAAGCACAGGCCTGATCCTGCACAATGATGGAGCAGGGCTTGGCTGCTCCAAGTCTGCTCTCAAACCCCACTGGCTTTAGAAGCTGCTTTTCCATTATCAGCAACAACGATGTGGGACAAGAGTCCCCCTCGCTCCATGGCCACAACATCCCATCAACCCCAGGAAAGGGCTGAGGAGCAATTCCTGCTCCCCCTCCATGTGTTCAGCACGGCATTGATGGATGGCTCGGTCCAAAGGTCACAGATGAGATTGTTTTCACACTGTGGCAGCTGAGAAACCAGCATCGACATGGAATATATGATGTTTGTCACCTCACTTTAACAGGGCATTTAGCATCTCAGGTCACCTAATGGCCTGGGCCTAACTGCATGGCAAATGGCTTTGAGAAATAATTGGTTGTTAATAGGGGCTATAAATCTCCAAGATCTCAAAGCCTTCTGGACTCACAACTATAATTTGGATATTAAAACTTCCTTCGGCAACATAGAGCTTAAGTGAGGGATATACCCTCCAAGTCACCTTTCGGAGCTGCCTGCTGTAAAGGTTGATTTATTACCTGTTGCTCCTAAACTGGTAAACATTTAAGATCCAGCTAAATATTGTAACAGAGACATCCCTAAGGAATAGATGCCCAGGGAGCGAGGCAGGGCTGAATAATGATGAGCAATGGCAGAGTTCCCATTGGACGGTGCCAGGGGACAATGGCCACATCAGGGAACTGGGAGCTGGGGGAGGATGGCACAAGAGCAGCAATTCCTGAGAGGCTGAAGGGCATATCTAGGCCATGGGTTGAATGAAGAGATTGGGAGAGAGAAATCAAATCAATCTTGCTGTGGTCCACTGCAGCTGGAGTCAGCTGAGAGCTGATATTTGTGCTGCAGACAGGAGGTGCTGGATGGGGATAACTCTGCACATATCCGGTACTTGTATGTATCTAAACAAGTAACAGCATATTTATTGTATTTACACACCAGTCAGCACTGGTGCTGCATCCATCTGCATCCCTGCGACAAGTGGTACAACTGCTGTTTTGGGTCATTTACATCGAATATGTGATCTCAACTCATAAAATAAGCCAGCTAATGAAGTCTTCAGACATCCATTAAGAGTCTATAATGCTGATTTTATGTAGAAATTCAGTAAGTTTCCTCATTGAATTAACATTACAGACCTGTAACGGGCTTTTATATATGCTCTGGTGGCAGCAAGAGCACTCCAGGCATTCCCCTGGGAAGCAGTGTACCCAGAGAGCAAAGCAAGGCTAAGCACGGCCCCTGTTCCCCTGCTCCTGTCCCCTCTCCCCTTGGTGACAGTGAACACCTCCCCTTCAGTTTGGCAGATCCCACCACAGTGTAAATCCCATGGGACAGCCGCTTTGCAGCAGGCTGGTTTATACAGCAGCATTCACAAACCACCAGCGCCCTTGGAAGATAAAAGCTGGAAATCCCTTGTGCCTCCATTTCCCCTTTGTAAAGAAAAGAGGATAAAATCTAGCTCTTTACAATGACAAGGTTATACTTGTTGTTAACTTTGTGTCTCCCTGGGGCACCCACAACGATTGTGGTACAATAAAGCAACTCCAACAGAACACCAGTGCAATGAAGCCAGGCTGGTTTGCTGCTGAGTGCATCCTTAGCCATGTGCTTCCAGAGGGTAAATCCTGGATGCTGCAGCCAGTCCCACCTCCCCTTGCAGAGGGGAAGGAGCAAAGCAGGGGCTGCAGCACTGCAGAGGCAATGGGGATGGAGCAGGACAAGGCCAGCACTCACTCACCCAGGCAGAGTTGGACTGGTTCAGCTGGTTGAGCATGACGATGGAGGTGCAGCCGTAGTCATACACCAGCCGCCAGAAGTCGGTGGTGGTGTTCTGTAGCGGGTGCAGGGTGACGATGAAGGCAGCGCTCTTGGTGTAGCTCTGCAAAGAGGGAAGAGGAGCACCGTTAAGGACATGGCAGTGGTGCTCATAGCACCAAAGCCACCTTTGAGCAGAGCTGGCCTCCCTGGCACAGCCTTGGTGCTGGGAGATGCTATAAAACCAGGTCAGAGTGATGCCTGCCCTTGGTCAGGATGAGAGATTTCTGCTCGCTTTCCTAGTTATTTGTGCAAAGATGTCACCTTTGAGCCAAGAACAAGCAGAAGCAGTGGCTGTCAGATGGCCCCAGCCCTGAGCTCTGCACCCTGGCTCTGGATTAAAGCATCATCTGTGGCATCACCTCCCACCTACAGTGCCCCAGCGCTGCCAGGCACTGAGAGCAGTGGAGAGACAACCACTGCCCTTGGCTCAATGTATTTTGGAGGAAGAAAAGGAAACCTTCAAATCAAAGGCCCCCAGAGACTGCAAGAAGGAGGAAGGGTGAAATAAATCAATATCATAGAATATAATGGAATGTTTCGGGTTGGAGGGACCCTAAAGATCATCCAGTTCTATCTCCAGCAATAATAGATTACTGCACTTCTTCATGCTTTGAACAGGATTTGTCCTCTTGGTCATCCTGATGCCGGCTTCCCAAAGGATGAGGAGCCCACAGCTGAGCTCAACACTGGATCAATCAGGCTTTTGCATTAACACACTTCAGCCCAAGGCTTTTCAGGTACAGGAAGAGAGCAGTAAATGTCTGTGCCTGTGAATCACAGCTCCCTCCTAACAGGGAGTGCTCTGCCGCTGCAAAACCTCCTCATTCAGCTCCTGGAAATGCCTTTGCAAACCTTTCCCCCAGCCCTGGCCATGGGGCAGCAGCGAGACCCCTGCTCTTGGTGAGAGCTTCCTACCCTTAAGGTGATGAGAGCAGGCGGTGAGGGAGGCTTCATCAGGTGCCGACCAGGCCTGATGCTGAGCAGCACGGACATACCCGGTAGACACAGACAGAGCAAATCACTGAGGCACTTCAAGAAAATGGGACTTTTTAGTGCTTTTTTCCCCCAAAGAGGGAAGGGGTTTGCCCCCACAGTGAGAACTTCTTCCGAGGGGCTTTTTCTGCCTACAAAATCAGTATTATTCTCTGACCCTGCAGCAGAGATTAAGGGAGGGTCAGTGAGGTTGAAAGCCAAAATGGATGCGCAAACACCAAGCAAGCTGAAAACAAAGCTCCCATTCCATGGCAGCCAAAGCCCGCAGCCCAGCGGGTGCTGCTCCTCAGGCTTCACAAACTGCTTTTTGCTGCCAGAGCAGGTACCAGGGAGATGAGCTCTGCACAAAGATGCAGTGTGATAAATGGGGTGAAGAACTGGTGCCAGAGCTCAGCTGTGACCAGGAGGGCTCAGTGCTGCCTGTGCTCATTTCAAGGAGAGGCAAGTGGCTTCGGCAATAAAAAGGCTTGGAGCCTGCAGCATCTTCTCTGCTCTGCTTTGTGGTTGTCAGCAGGTAGGAAATTGCTCTGCCATCACGGGTGTCCTTTCTGACTGCACCAGGGGAATGCGCCAGGGCTTTGGGAGCAGTTCAGAGCTTCCTAATTGCACCAGGAGGATGGGCAGGAGGATGCACGGCAGGGTGCTGGCAGCACATGGGACTCAACGTTACCAGCCCCTTCCAGAGCTTCCTCTCCCTCCTGTGCTCCATTTTCACTGCAAAAGAACTGAAGCCCCTTTGTTTGCAGCTTGCAAGAGCAGGTGAAAAGCTCTTCCAAGACAAGCAAAATGCTGCTACATAAAAGAAGGGGAGAAGGACCCCATAACGTTGGTCCACACAGCTTCCCGCATGCCCTTGTGAAAAATGAGGCAGTAAACTCACACTAAATGAGGTTTTGCAGTGAAAAGCTGCCCAAACCAGCCCAAACCAGCCCCTTCCCTCCCCGCAGCACACTCACATCAGTTAAGGCCGCGTTGATGTAGTTGTTGCTGTCTCCATCCACGGAGATGAGGAAGGGGAGGCATCGGTCGGGCGGCAGGACGTCCATGCTGCGGTTCCTCTCCCGGTTGCGGGGCAGGAGGGCGATGCTGCACTCCTCTACATCCAGGTGGGGAGTCACCGAGTTCAGGGTCTGTGGGTACATGTGGTCCCTGAGCTCTCCTCCTGTCTGCACCCTGCCCAGTGCTTGTCCTGGTGGTGGTGGGCACCGGGAGGGTGAGAAGCGATGGGGTGTTGAAGAGGTTTTGGGGCTGCTCACCTGAAACTCCTCCCGCAGCTGTGAGGAGTTGCTCTGAGGCTCTATCCTCACCATCTCCTTGTAGGTGGGCTTGAACTCGCTGGCAGGGATGCTGGTCTCCCCACACAAGCAGGCTTCTAGGATGGCGTCGTGAATGAAGACGTACTGCTCCTTTTGGGGGGGAGGAGAAGTGGGAGGAATGAGACCCCACAACTGGTGGGGCGACACCAGCCCCATGGTTGTCCATTACATCCACTCACCTCAGTCTGTATCATGTTGATCCTCCGTGAGCACAAGGTCTTCACGCAGTTGTAGATGTCCACAACACCCTCGCACTCAGCCATGTCCAACATAACATCCAGGACGATGTAGCAGCCAGTTCTCCCTGTGCCAGCACTGGGGAAGGAGGAAAGCACAGCAAACACATTCCCATCCGCACAGTATCCACACGCAGCTTGAGACACCAGCGGGCATGGAGCAAGGTCTGTGTGGGTCTGGCCAGGGCTGCCAGGACCTCACACCCATCCCTAACCACAGCCCAGTTCTGCCTTCAAGCCCTCACCCAAACACACCACTGTGTGTGTGATGGCCGGGCTGTGGAGGGCGAGGGTGGGCACCCATGTCTAAGCTTCATTTTTACTCTAAGATAGCAAAAACCATGGGGTTTGTAACAAAACCACCCACTGAACCATCTGAGTGCCAACAGTCCTCCACGATCCCATCCCAAGAGGGCTGAGAAGGATGCTCAGCTCCAAGCACCGAGAGTGCCCTGGCACTGAGTGGGTTTGAATATTCCCACCCTCAGGTTAAAGCTGTGCCCAGCAGGATGCCCAGAGCAGCAAAGCTATCCCAAATCCTGGCATGGTTGGACTCACAGCCAAAGACCTACTGATGCTGCGCCTCACCAGTGACAGGTTGGAAACAGAATTGCTCCCCCTGCTCCTTCCCTACACAGTCTTTTCCAATGAAATCCTAATTTCTGGGACTGATGAATCACTCGTAGTGATTATCAGTGATTACAGGCTAGGGGCACTAATCACACTCACTGTGGCTGGTGAATGAATACTGATGAGGCAGTTGACAAGGAGAAATCAAATAAAAGAAATATAAAATACCCTCCTACTCATCAGCTCCTCCTTGTTTGCCCAGCAGAGGAAGAGCCATTAACCCCCGCCTGCTCAGGGCACAGAAAGCCACTGCTGCTGCTCAGATGGGCCACTGGTGTCCTCACAGCTCTGCTGTGCCAGTAGGGACAGCCCTGGGGGTATCCTGCTGGATATCCTGCGGATATCCAGACCCAGCATCCTGACCATCAGCACCAGTCCTGTGCCTTCAGTAACAGGTGCTGGGCAGTAGAGGCACATCCCGGTACCCAGCCTTCCCTTGCTATAACCCCATTTATACACTTTCACAGACTGGTTTGTGTTGGAAGGGACCTTAAAGCTCATCCAGTTCCAACCCCTGCCACGGGCAGGGACACCTTCCACTACAGCCCCTTGCTCCAAGCCCCTGGTGTCCAACCTGCCCTCAAACAGTGCCAGGGATGGGGCAGCCACAGCTTCTCTGGGCAACTTCTGAACCCTGCTGAATACTTCAGCATCATTCAGAGCCATGCGCTGAGCACCCACCTAAGACACAGCCGGACCCCTGCCAGGGCCATCCATGCCCCCCAAACCCTATCCCCGACCTCCACAGCTGGCTCTGCCCCCCAGGTACCTGCAGTGGATGACGATGGGGCCCGCATCGGGCGGCGTGGATGCCTTCACCCTGCGGATGAAGGCCAGCAGCCCTGTGGCGTGGTAGGGGACACCGTGCTCAGGCCATGATGTGAAGTGGAACTGCTTCACCTCGTGCCGGGCTGAGTAGCCCCGCTGCAAGGGAAGGGTGAGATGGTGTGAGGAGGTTCAGGGAGGGAGATCCCCCCAAAAGCATGAAATTTGCTTGTGAATCCATGACGTTGCCAGCTCAGATGGACCCGGACCACTTCAGCAGCCCCACAGCTCCCTCTTTGGCTGCAAGAGGGTTAAAAAGCAGCCAAAGAGGAAAAGGAGGCTGCCACAGGTCTCATTCGGGTCCAGTTCATCAGCACCTTTGCTACCTGCCCTATAACTAGACTCATTTCAGATTCCTGTAGATTAAGGGGTAAAGCCCATCAGTACCATCCCCAGGTACCACGCTGGAGAGTAATGGGCACATATAACCTGTGCTCCAGCCTGGAGGATAAAAGCATCCTTTACCCCTGTCACAATTACACGATGCTCTATGGAAATTAAACACAACCCAAACCAAAGCAGGGCTGAGCCACTCACCCCAGTGTAGGTCACACAGGAGAGGAAAACACAAAGGGAAGAAGCTACCGGTACCCCCAGGGTTCAGAAGTTGCACCTCAACCAAGGGCGAAAGCCCCACATTAGGGTAAGAAATAGGATATTGGTAAACACCAATCTAGTGATGGGTAGAGAGGGCCGAGGCGGTTGGTTCTCCCCCTGTGAGGGCAGGAGCAGGCTCATACCCTCTCGAGAGCAAAGGTGCGGACGGCGTACTCAGCCAACGTCTCCGACTTCACCAGCGTGATCTTGATGTCCCCATACATCTCGGAGTCATCCGGCCAGTATTTGGAGCATTTCACCTGCAAGGAGAGGATGGGATGGGGTTTCGGCTCTATGGAGGCGGCTTCTGGCAGAGCTGGAGTCCGGAGGGAGCAGGATGGGATGTGGTCCTTACCCGGCCCACCTCCACCAGCTTGGTTATCATCACGATGCTGGAACAGTGCTCCTGCCACACCATGCGCCAGAAGTCGTACACCATCTCCTGCTTGGGGCCTGCGGGATGAAGGAAAGGCCACCTTTCATCCTCAGGATCATGATCAGGCAGCACCAGTAGAACCTAGCCACAGCAGCACCACGATGCCACCACATTTCCCCTCCTGCCTCCACAGCCCTAACACCCCAGACCATTTTATTCACCCTTTTCCTCCACAGCTGTGCAGTACCATGGGGCAGCAGGAGGGGTGGGAGCTGCTCCACATTTCAACCACCCCATTTGGCCTCAAATTGGTCCATTCCCTCCCCTTCTTGACCATGGAAGGTTAAATCCCACTGGGAATGAAACCCAGCTGCTAAAACAGGAGCTGGGGAGCTGCTGGCTGAGAGCAGGGCGAGGATGGAGGGAGCAACTCACCTTGTGTGGCTATGAAGTGGTTGGACCTGTGGTAGCCCTGCAAAGGAAGCAGAGACATCAGTCCCAAGCTGGGGAACACAGGGATATTGGGATACACTGGGATACTCAAGTGCTGGGATACAGCCCTGGAGGACATTTCCCTGTCACCCAACTGCCAGCAGCTCCCCTCATGTCGTGCTACCCACCACTGCAGCAGGAGGAGGAGGCCCAGCAGCCACCCTGCTCCTCCCACAGCAATGAGAGGCTCATGTGAAGCCCAATCCTCATCCCTGTACTGCACCACAATCCCCAGCAGCATCCTGTGGGCAATCCCAGGATCCACCAGCTTTATCCCAGCTCTTGCTACCACCAGCATCACTGCCAAGCATGATATGACCACCACGAGAGCCCTGCTACTGATATCCCATCCCACAGCAGCCACGTGGTTCTGAGTGATGGCCCAGCTTCCCTCCTTCATCCCAGCTGCTTGCTGGGGCCATTCCCAACTCTTAACAGGGATGTGCCAGCCCAAGATGCGCATCCCAGCGAGGCCACTGCTAAAGGGACCAGGGACCTAGTGTCCCACACCTTGGACATGGGTCCCACAGAGTTAAACCACATCACACACACGGAGGTAACGGTGACTTCTTCATCCACTGTGGGTCCTTTCACAGGGGATTTTTGTGGGTTGAATTCAAACTGAGCACAAGGGCTCTGCTCTTCATCACCCCATGGAGGACATGCCATGGAGATCTCACTTCCCCCTTCCCTGGACCAGCCTTGCCTCTCCCTAATGCTATTTAACACCACACTGCCCAGTATGATGCCTGAGAGGAGATGGGAGCAGAAAGGAGAAGAGGGAAACCATCTACTTACTTCTCGGTTAATCCGAATCTTAACGATCCCATTGGGACACAGGTTTGAGAGAGAAAAAGATGAGACAGAGCCATTAGTGAGGCACAGAACAAGAGACAGGTTAGAGCCACAGGGGAGAAAGAACACAAGGCAAGAGGAGACAGACACTGGGATGCTGCTTGGGCACATGGAACCCATCATGGTGGCATCAGGCCACCGCTAACAGACCATGTCCTCAGTGCAGGAAGGAAGAGTGGGATTTGCTGCTGCTTCCATGAGATGCTCAAGCCTGTGCCCAAGGGACTCTTCCAGCATCTCTCCATGTCTCAGCATTGCAGGAGGTGACAGGGACATTGCTCCTGGGGGACATCACTCTTGGAGAACATGAGGGCTGAGCTCTGCCCTGATTCACATGCACTGACAGGATCAGGAGGCATCCCCAAGCTGGTCATTTGTCAACCTCTGCATCCTCCACCCATGAAGGATGGAGATCCATGGCCACAAGAGCAGGCAAGGGAAGAGAGGATTGAATAAGGGAGGAGAGAGGGAATGAGGAAAGAAGGACAGAGCAGAGAAGGGAGACACACAGCAAGCAGACATTGCTGATGAACACAAATACATCAGGCAGGTTCTTCATGGTGCATCTCAGCGATACACAGATCACAGCCCATCCTGAGCTCCTCCAAACGCTGCTGGACAGACCCTGACAGCCCAGAGGGTCCATATGAGGCTCCTGCTCCAGCTCAGACCCCCCAGTGACAGGCACCATCCCCACTTACATCAATGTAGTTGGCATTGATGTAGTCAGAGTTGGGATCACCCAGCAGCGGGTGCAGCTTCACCCGGTGACGATCATCTGCAGAACAAAGGGAGAAGGGACTATCAGCACCCATGTGAGCATGGGGACAGTGTGTCACCCATGGGTTCCAGTGCCTGGGATCTCCCTGGTATCTCTGGTGGAGAGCAGCAGAGCTCCTGGAGCTTGTTGTCTCCATCCCTGCAGGAACATCACCAGAGATCACAGAATCATAGGACCAAACAGGTTGGAAAAGACCTTTAGGATCATCAAGTCCAACTGTTCCCCGCCACTGCCAAGGCCACCACTAACCCATGGCATTAAATACAGCAAGGAGCAATGTGGCCATGCCACACTGACTGGAGGGAGCTGGTGAGGAGCATCCTATTTCCAGTGGGGTCAAGTCTCTTTGGGGTGTCTAAGCCTTTGCTAAAGGCACTCACATGTCGACACATGATCCTGTCTCCCTTTGGTCTTGTCTTTCTTCTTCGAAGCATCCCAGCCTTCAAAGAAGCTCTGTAAGGAAAAGATGGCCATCACAACCCAAGGGCAAGACTGTGGGGTCCCTCCCCTCCAGCTCCACACCTCCCAGGGGAGCAGGATAGACAGGATGGCCCCTCCATCCCACCACCTGGGTCCTGCAGCCCCAGCTCCATAGCATGCTCTGCCAGGTACACGCTTCTGTTGCATCCACAAAATGTCCCATTTTCCAGCAAATTATACACTGCCTGGTTTCTTTCCCCAGGGTTGGTTGTGGGTTTTTCTTCCACCTCCCCAGCCCCTTTCGCTCCCCAGCACAGAACAGGTTTCTGTGTAATAACAGGAACATTCCTAGATTGGTGTAAGAGGAGGAAAGTGGAAGAAAATTACATGTTTGCTCCCCTCCTATAATATCTGAGTGCTTTCAAATGACTAGTTCCAAGAACATGCAGCAGCTTTTCAAGGAGCACTAATGTTTATTCCAAGCCCTGGTTTGTCCGATACATGAAAGGGGAGAGAAGGAAAAGCAAAAGCTCGTGCACTTGAAAGAGCCACGCATTAAACAGTAATTCCACTGGGAAATTTCAATTGCCAGACCCGTGGGGCACTGAGGAGTCGGGAAATCAACCCCACCGGGTGCGCTGCGGCACAGGAGCAGGAATAGTGCATTCCGTTACACGCGCTCTGCCCCAGCGAGGTGGGGTGGACACAGCGCAGCCAATAACCTGGGGTCATCCTCTCCCATGTCCTCTCATAGAGTCACAGAGTGGTTTGGGTTGGAAGGGACCTTAAAGCTCCTCCAGCTCCAACCCCTGCCATGGGCAGGGACACCTTCCACT
>WYDI02034513.1:0-10381 GCA_009867235.2 Psittacus erithacus
CAGAGACAGGACACCTGACCCAAACTG
This sequence comes from Psittacus erithacus, assembly GCA_009867235.2. Classification (NCBI taxonomy): domain Eukaryota; kingdom Metazoa; phylum Chordata; class Aves; order Psittaciformes; family Psittacidae; genus Psittacus; species Psittacus erithacus. Next base: position 28 of record WYDI02034513.1, read on the forward strand.
ACCAAAGGGGTATTCCATACCACAGCACATCATGCCCAGTATATAAACTGGGGGCAGTTACCCAGGAGGGTTAGTTCACTGCTCAGGTCGGGCTGGTATCAGTTGGAGGACGGTGAGCGATTGTATTCTCTTCCCTTGTTATTTCCCTTATCATTATTATTATTGGTGGTAACAGCAGTGGTTTTGTGTTATACCTTAGTTACTGGACTGCTCTTATCTCAACATGTGCAAGTTACATTCTTTTGATTCTCCTCCCCATCCCCCTGGGAGCAGAGGGAGAAAGAAAGGGGGGGAGTGAACAAGCGGCTGCGTGGTTCTGAGTTACTGGCTGGGCTTAAACAATGACATTGATAGTCAATAATTTCAATAAAAAGGACAGAGGAAGCTTAATAAAAATGCCACTTAAGGCTCCTAAGTGCATAAAAGCCTGGTTATAACTTCACCTTCTGTCCAGAGAGGAGAAGCAAAGATTTCTGTTGATTTGATACTTTTCACTTTTGTGTTGGAAAATGGGGAGATAATGAAGGACCATGGTACAGGCATGCGTCAAGATAGACTGTTGGGCAAATGCTTCTGAGACTAAGAGTGTCAAATATAGAAAAGGCTTAAGAAAGCACTTTTATCAGTCTCTTTGCTGTTTGCCTACCCAGGCATGTTCAGTAATAGCCAGCCCCTGCAATCAGGACAGCCAAACTCAAATATCTTATGTCCAGTATCTGTACATAAGCTGATGGGAAATACCTAAAAAATGACTATTACCTCCAATGATACTTCCAAGGGCACTCTTCAAACAGGCTTGGCACCGCAGCTGCACTGTGCTACTCCCATGCTGGCAGTACTGTGAGTGACACCTTGTGCTGTGAGATGAACGCACAAAGATGAAGCAATTACTCGGCACTGCCCATGATCATTAACTGTGTTCAAACTAATGCAGAGAAAATGAGCTGTGCCCACAAAATAGTTAAAGCTTCCTCAAAAAATATCGTACTTAAACTCGCGCATTAGCATAGATGATATATTTAGACTGATCCTTAGACACACTGTTCCACTTTTCTCCATTTTCTGTCCTGTTTTCTGCAAAGCAAATTGTTCTAAAAAAATCCCTGAAGTTCAGCAAAAATGCAGAGAATGGTATCATGCTGTCAGGTAAAGAAATTGGGTTTTGAATCCATTTTCAATATACACTCACAAAAGCTCAGCACCAGACTAGAAAATGAGAGCTAACTGAAATTTGAGGGGCTCTTTCTACCAATTTGTTTCACACTGCAGTTCTCAGTCCAGCTTTCAGGAAGGGAGATGTTACACCACAAACCCGGTGTGAGCAGCACTAATACACTTGTCCTGACTTTTCCTCAGCAACATTGCAAAAAAACCTTCAGGTCCTGTTTGAAACTGGTTTGAAAAGTATTCCGTGTATCTCACTGTCCATTCCTATTACAGCAGTATCTATACGTTCTCACTGTTTCATGGACTCTAAACAGAATATAAAAGGCAGTTTGAGTCCTCACAAGCTGAAGTGGCATCTTATGGATACCTCCATCTCAACAGTACGGCTTCTGCTCTATCCCTAGCTACTCCTCCTTGCTGCCAGTACACTTGCTGCAGGAGCATGCAAGCTGATTAGGGTCAAAAATGCTTCTTCAGAGGAAAAGAATATGCTTAATTAAACCCCAAATCAGTTCATATATCCAGTTAAGATGTGTTCAGCTCCATATCTACCATGCCAGAACAAACAAGAGGGTGGATGCAGAAGATGTGGGACAAGGGAGAGGGATGGTCAAGACCAGCCAACTCCATCACAAGGGGAATCAAAACTAATACCAAAAGCATAAGGTCCAAAAGAAATGAGTGCAACAACCAAAACTAAAACCAAAACCTCTTAATGTTGTGTACTCTGCCTGTTAAATGTGCAATTTTAGGTTTCCATCAAACTGTAGACCCAAAGACCTTTTTTCAGTCTTCATAAAGAAATTGCTGCTCGTTTGTGAATGGCTCACCAGTTACCGAAGCAGCACGACCTTGAGGCTCCAGGATCCTCTGATACAACTATAAGAAAAGCTTGGAATGAGAAAATAATGGCACAGCACACTAGACAGAAATGTATACTGAGGAGATGCCAGGATTAATGGTGAGCTTAAGGCATTTGGCGAAAGAAACAGATTTCTTGCATATAAGTGCTGATTTTTTTTGAAGTCTTCACAGTCTTGGATTATCCAGTTCTTTCTTGGCCCTGAGCCATCCCTACCCAGGCAAAAGTGTTCCCTTTTTGGCTGAAAGAACTCCAAAAGCCTCAAGAAACAAACAACAGATAAATGTCCCACGCCACGGAAAGTGTTGGATGCATGATTCCAGCAGGAATCAAGTGGTATGCATATACAGAATTAGCATTTCTGAACCTGTTAATCACGTTTGATAAAAAGCAACCCTACCTGCAGTATTGCTGATAGAGGAGTCAGATGAACAGGATTCCAATTTAGCTGCAGCTAACAGTAAACCAATAAAATTCAATATTGAAATAATATGGTTACTTACGAATGAAACTAAAACTGATACTCTGGACACGGAGCTTAGCAAGGCCTACCTAAAAAGCCTGCCTCTTAAGTAGCAATGAGCATATATATATATATTTATATGCACAGATATTCCCAAACCTTAAAAGTCTTTGGATCTTGGACTTTGTTCTTAAACAAAGCAGAGCTCAGCCACCAACTACAGCAGTGTCCTGATTTTCTCTGGATTTGAGTTTCAAACATGGAACCTATAAGATGTATGAGTAATATCCCCAGACTGTGGTCCATTTTCCTCTTCCATTATATCCTCCATCACTGCAATATCCATAAACCCTTAAGATCTTTACTTTGCTGTTAATAATGTCAATTAGACTGAAATGAGAGCAATCCCAGGCACAGCTACAGGTTGGGCAGAGAAGAGATTCAGTGCAGCCCTGCGGAGAAGGACTTGGGGGTGATGGTTGGTGAGAAACTTAACATGAGCTGGCTTCACTGTGAGCTCAAAGCCCAGAAAGCCAACCGCATCCTAGGCTACATCAAAAGAAACATGACCAGCAGGTCAAAGAAGGTGATCCTGCCCCTCTAACTCTGCTCTCGTGAGACCCCACTTTAAGTATTATGTACAGTTCTGGTGTCCTCAACATAAGAAGGACATGGAACTGTTGGAGCAAGTCCAGAGGAGGCCACGAGGATGATCAGGGACTGGAGCACCTCTTGTATGAAGACAGGTTGATAAAGTTGGGGCTGTTCAGCCTGGAGAAAAGGCTGTGTGGAGACCTCATAACAGCCTTCCAGTATCTGAAGGAGGCCTACAAGGATGCTGGAGAGGGACTCTTCATTAGGGACTGTAGTGATAGGACAAGGGGTAATGGGTTCAGACTTAAAAAGGGGAGGTTTATGTTAGATGTAAGGAAGAAGTACTTTACTGTGAGGGTGGTGGGGCACTGGAAAAGGTTGCCCAAGGAAGTTGTGAATGCTCCATCCCTGGCGGTGTTCAAGGCCAGGTTGGATGGAGTCTTGGGTGACATGATTTAGTGTGTGGTCACACACACATGGGCAGGGGGGTTGGAACTAGATGATCTTAAGGTCCTTTACAACCCTAACTATTCTATGATTCGATGAAATGGGCTTTCCATTTAATGTACATTAACAAGTTATGCATACAGAGCATAACAGCATAAACCTAGCTTTGGAAACCAGACTTAAGATATGCTAGGTAAAGTGCACACCTGCAGTAACCAAAATGGGCTTGGGAAACTATCAGGCTAGGTTCAGCCTTGCAAAGAAATGACCCATAAACCCCAGGTAAAAGCAGTGTTGGAAAAAAATGTCAGCAGAGTTGAGAGCCTTAGCCTGAAGTCTAAACTCCAGGTGGTTTTAGTCCTGACCATACCAGACAATCAGGACTGTCTTTGCTGCTTTTGGCTTTTCTGCCAAATTCTAGGGGGGCTAGTGAAAAAGAGCAGACAGGTGGAGAGAGATGGCGATGGTAATGGTGGTCCCAGCACAGCTCACCCTGCTCCCCCACCAACATTCAGCCCTTCACTGCCTCTCAGTGAAGGCATAGACAGCCCTTTTGGATAAATATTCCTATGGGATCTTACAATACATTAATAAAGCAAGGGTTTATCATACAGAAAAAACTACATACTAACATCTTGTTTCTTAAAATTGTGTTAATGACTGCATGCAGTTTTCCTGTTTATTATTATTATGATTATTATTACATATTTATTATATGTATTTTGGGCACCCAGTGGAAAAAAAAAAATCAATTTATGCAAACTGAATTCTAGCATATGTTAAAATACCTCTTGATGATTAAGTAAAGTTAAATTCTTTTAACTTTTCTAGACAAGCAATTAATTTCTTCCAAAGAGGGTGGAAGGGTACTCAGCAGAGGATGATCACGTTGAAGTTTTGTGCAGACATGCTGCCAGGAGGTGTTAAATGAAGACAAAGCACTTTCGTTTCTTCTTCCAATTTCATCCACAACAATGCAGATGTAGCTTTTACATATGCATATTTTAACTGCTTAATTTTAAGCACTGTTTTATCAAAGGTTTTTATGTATATTATTGATCCTTTTGTAGATCATAAAATTTACAAACCAAAGTTTAAAACTGCACATTTAAATATACACATATGCATACACATTACATCTAGAACAATAAAGGAGGCGGTAACATAATTTATCATCATTAACCTTGTTTTTATACACGTTTTCAATCAATTTTATCTATAGGACCACATTCAATCAAGTACTGATGCCACCCCTGCACACAATAAGACTGTGCTGATAGAAAGGAGCTCAGTCAGCTCTCATAATATGAGTCAGCAATTGTTCTGTGATATCTTTAATTTGTTACAAGTTAAATCCTCTTAAGAGTGCCTGCTGGAATCCAAAAGGTCAGGCAGGAAAGTGACAGAAAAATCAATACTGACAACTTCTGTCAGCCTCCACAATCTATATAGCTCTTTCTAAGCTAAATTACTTCTTTCTAATCTTTCTAATATTTGACTGCTTGAACCTGGCTTCTGTAACATTAAAAAAAAAAGAAAAGAAAAAAAAGAAAAAAGAAAAAAAAGAAGGAATTACAATTGTGGTTTAATCCCAGCTGCAACAAAGCGCCCCACAGCTGCTTGCTTATTCCCCTCCTGGTGGGAGGAGGAGAAGAAGTAGAAAAAGGAAAAACCCACAGGTTGAAATAAAAACAGTTTAACAATTTAAGTAAAAGAAAATATATCAGTAAATAAAAATAGTTATCATCATAATGTAAAGGAAGACAAAAGAGGAAGAGAGATAAAACTCAAGAAACCCAAGTGAGGCACAATACAACAGCTCATCACCTGCTGACCCGTACGCAGCCCAACCTGAGCAGACAGCAGTCCCCTCCATTCAACTCTCCCCAGTTTATATACTGAGCATGACATGCTGTGGTATAGAGTACCCCTTCGGCTAAGTTTGAGTCATGTGTCCTGTCTCTGCTCCCTCCTGTGTTCTTGCGCCCCTCCTCATGGCAGAGCATGAGACTGAAAAGTCCTTGATCAAGGTAAATGCTACTGGGCAACAACTAAAACACTGGTGTGTTATCAGCACTGTTCTCAAACTAAAGCCAAAACACAGCACTGCACTAGCCACTAGGAAGAAAAATAACTCTACCCCAGCCAAAACCAGGACAATTACTTTCCTGAAATTTGCTGCTTTTAGCAATAAAATTCAGAACAAAGGTAGTTCTTGGATGGGGTTTGTGCAGATACTCTTGTGATTGAAGCTCCATTTTCATACAGAGGCTGTCCAAAACCATGATAACTGACTGCACTCGGGTATCAACCAGAACACTTCTGAAGTAGGTTAGCCTAAAATTTGAAAGACAGATTAATACTAGTTGGGCCCATTAGATTTTTTTACAGCTCTTTAAAAAGTACAGTTCCTCTATTCATACGTTTATAAGGGTTAATATCAAAATACAGTGAAATAAAAATGCCAGAAGGCTTTAGATCAAGCTTTATAAAGAATTTTCCTGCCTACTGTATTTTTAATTATGAATAAATACCAGAACAAATAATCAATAAATGCAACATGGAGGAAAACATTAATTTTTCAAGGAAGGGATTTTAATATGAAGCAAAGAAAAGGTCATTCGAATCTAAACCAGATTAAAAGTAAAATAAATTAAACATCCCTTTAACTTTGATATAAAGAATTAACAGGTGCTGTAGCTCTTAGCAATCTTCTCTTATAAAAAAATGTCTTAACAACAATAACAGGAGAAAAACAGATTTTATCAATCAGGAAATTACAATTTCTGTCCTTGAAAAGAAAGCTGAACATACATAATTAATAATCAATGCTCAGCAGTATCCTGGTTTTATTTGGAGTCTTTCCTTGGGAATGTGAGATATGTCTGATGATTCCGTTATTTTTTCTGCATCCTAAATATGTGAGGGATTCCAAACATTTTTTTTTCGGGACTGTGCTCTTGTCATCTTAAAATTGGGTTTTCCAGCTCATAATCACAAGTGAGCAAGTGATGAATGTGGAAAAGTTGTGGTGGTGGCCATTGCTTTGGCTTTTTAAGATAATTCTGTTAAATGTTTTCAAACAAGCTACTTAGGTATTGATATTTGCCCTTATTAAAACAAAAACTCTTTGGCCAACTTGATACCACATCTCTCCGCATGGAAACATAGCCTTCAAAAACTGAAGCAAGCAGAAATGAAGATCAAGCCTGCAATACCAGCATCTCATCACATAGAAAAGAGCCCTTCATGCCCAGGACCAATGATGCTCCCCAACACTAGCACCACCCAACCAACCACCTGGCCTCCAGATCACGACCAAACCTCCTGCTGAGCAAATGCCTTTCCAACAGGAATGGGAGGTGAGACTCCTAACTGATACAAAGCACACAAAGCCCTGTAACACTGCAGGAGACACAGGTAAGTTACATATTTTCCCCGGCTAACTTCCTTTAGGAGATACCAAGTATTCAAAAACCATCACAACCTGAATCTGACACTTTAAGAGGTTAGTACTGATGGTGTATATATATATATATACACATATATAATTTTTACACATAGACTATTTTCATTTTGGAAATACCTTACCAAAAGATGTGGATCTAAAATTTTTTATTGTTGTGAATGACAGCTCCTGGAATAATTTTAGGAAGAAGTAAAAGTTTTCACTCCTCTCTCTTTCTTGAGCCCAAGTGTTCAACTTCTACTTTAAATGGTAATTCAGCTGCTTTTAATTCTGACCTTGTATGCTTAATTTTAAAGGCAAAGAGAACATAACAATTTGATAGAAATTCATTGACCTTTTAAAAAGCTTTCCTACACCATTTTTCTCATAAATTGGTAAAATATTTACTAGCATGAAGCTAGTACTTTTTTCATTAACAAATACGTTCCCCGCTGTCTACTTGATTTGACTCGTAATATTCTTTACAGTGTAACTATATGCCACACAAATAATTATGAAATAAAGTATTTTTAAACTGCATTGAAAAGTAATAGAGTCACAATGAGAGGCAGCAGGCAAAATAGTTAAAACAGTAAGTGAAAATGCATATTCTGTTAATGTATATTTGAATGGCTGTTTGCCTGGTCTTGGAGCTCCCCGGTTTTAACACTGCTTGCTTCAGTCTTTATTCTGGGCAGCCAAATTGACTCCCAGCAGAGAGTCACACATCCCACACCCAAGTAAGCAACCCCAAGCAGCCCATCCACTATACCTGAGAGCCTAACCATTAACGAAGTAATATCTAATCACTTGCAAACAACTAAGCCACCACTTACGAGAAGGCATTGTAACTAGTCATGATAACAGGAATCTAGTCAAGCAAGTAAGTCATGCTGGGAGAAGTTCCCAGCGGAAAGTCAGGACTCGGCTCATCTCCAAAGATTCACAGCTAGTGCCCATGGCAAGCAAATATTGACCTTAATATTTTTTTTCCTATCCCCTTTTTTGCTCCATATTATCTGAAATCATGAAACACAAGTTCAAATAGCCATCCCAAACACATTCCCCAATTTGAGGCAGCAGGACCAGTATTGCTCTTGAAGAAAGACTTAAATAACATTTCTGTCCAACAAAACACAGCATTTCCTTCTTCAGTTCAAAACCTTTCTTACACTGAAAAGTTTCTGTCTGGGTTTTTTTATATTGCTGTTTTGTTTTTGTTCCCTGTCTCAGTGTCCTGGGTTCAGCTGTAGCAGTCATTTTTCTTAGTAGCTGGTGCAGTGCTGTGTTTTCAGCTGTAGCCTGAGAACAATGCTGATAACACACCGATGTTTTCAGTTGTTGCTAAGTAATGTTTACTCTGATCAAGGAATTTTTCAGTCTCATGCTCTGCCAGTGAGGAGGGGCACAGTCAGGAGGAAGCACAGACAGGACACCTGACTCAAAGTAGCCAAAGAGGCATTCCATACCACAGCACATCATGCCCAGTATATAAACTAGGGGCAGTTACCCAGGAGGGTTAGATCACTGCTCAGGTCGGACTGGTATCAGTTGGAGGACAGTGAGCTGTTGTATTCTCTTCCCTTGTTATTTCCCTTATCATTATTATTATTGGTGGCAGCAGCAGTGGTTTGTGTTATACCTTAGTTACTGGACTGTTCTTATCTCAACCAGTGAGAGTTACATTCTTTCAATTCCCCTCCCCATCCCTCTGGGAGGGGTGAAAGAAAGGGGGGGAGTGAGAAAATGCCTGTGTGGTTCTGAGTTACTGGCTGGGCTTAAACCATGACACTCTGGAATATTAAAACGATGTTTTAAACAAATTCTCATTATATTACCCAATACGGTTACAGTGATGAAATTTTAGGCTTTCAAGTCTTGTTCTTTTTTCCAAATGCAATACACATATATATGATTGCACATGTATGTATCTGTATCTCTGGGTTTTAATTTCTGTGGTTCTCACTTTTTCCATACTCAAACAGGTTGACTTTTGGTGAAGAATTCTTGAACAGAGGATCGCTACACAGGTGTGGCATTTGTTAATGCCAGAAAAGACCTCACAACTTTCCTGCAGGCTTTCTGTAAATTAACATATATATTTATATGCACATAACCATTGCATATACATAAACATATGCACAGGATGAGAAGGCAAAGTCCTGTTGTACTTATTTTTCTAGCAAGAAGGGAGTAGCTCTTAATCTACTGCTGAATGTATTGACTTTACACACACAGAAAGGCGACATCAGTATCATCAGTAGGCAAGATCAATGGAAGGGCAAATAAGTCAAACAATCCCACCCAAATACAAGACGACAACATTAAAGCCACTGTAAAATCAAATAACACTTATTTGATTGATCATCACAGGGGAAAAAACGTGATGTTTTAGGCCAACACTTAACTTGATTAATCAATCTAAAGTCATGCTTTTCAGATTTCATTATCAACATAACTGCGTAGAAACACACTTTATCACAAAAAGAGGTCTACAGCATCTCTACAGTGCTGTGTAATTAAAGCAAACACCAATCACTTGAAGTCAGAACTTTTGTCAAATACAACTTTACTGAGCAATAAACTCAATTTCAAATTTGCTTATTATTTTAAAACTAAAGCATGCTGTATTTCATACACAGAGCTACATACTCTGAACACAAGTGGAAAGCATTCATTACAAAAGCAGTCATGCTTCAGCGACAGCAATTATCATCTTGCATTTGTTAAATGCCACACAAAATGAGACTTGCTTCAGATGGTTTTATTTCAGCCCACGTGACCTGAATCAAACTAATGATGTACTGCAAAAGCTACACTTACACAGTAGCCAACACCATCAGCTGACTGCCATGTGGTATTTTTATATGCTTTAGCATGAAAACATCAGATACAGATATACAAATAACATCTTTGATTTCATCTTTAAAAAAGAAATCATCCATGCCTGCATCCATCAGGGAAAAGCAGTTTTATAGATGTCATCTCAACTGATGCAGCTTAGCATCATTTTAAGGACTCAGTTTCAGATCGAGCTTACACCAGGTATACGATATTGAATTACATACATTAACAGTTGATTATAAGTGGTATCTTTGGGATGAGAACATTTCCATATTTAAAATGTATAAATACCAACATTAATAGTACCCAGAAAAAGGGTTTGAACTTGCGCGTATATAAGGACACTTAAAATAACATTTATCAAGCCTCCTGATAGCTTGAAGGCTGAATCATAAAATCACAGAATAGTTAGGGTTGGAAAGGACCTTAAGATCATCCAGTTCCAACTGCCCGCCATGGGCAGGGACACCTCACACTAAACCATGTCACCCAAGGCTCTGTCCAACCTGGCCTTGAACACTGCCAGGGA
>WYDI02034514.1:0-37632 GCA_009867235.2 Psittacus erithacus
CTCAACCCGTGGGAGTTGCATTCTTTCGATTCTCCTCCCCATCCCTCCGGGACTGGGGGGGGTGGGGGGAAGGACAGATTGTGGGGGGAAAACAAGCAGGCTACATGCTTTGTCTAATTTACGAATAAGCTTAAACCACAACAGATATCTTATTGTTCCACCTCAGGAACAACAAAAATACCCCTAATACTTTACTAAAGGTTTTCAAGGATTTATTTACGTTTAATTTGTATGCATTCATACATGTTTCTGCATGTACATATATCCATGCATATGTATCTTTTAAACTATGACCTTTGTTCATGTTCATTTATTTCTTTCAAACATCTGCTTTTTTTCTTTCAAATAAGTAAATAAACAGAAAAAATGTGTTCATTGTTACTAATGTAAATGTGATCACACTTCAGATAGTTCAGTACTGTACAGTTGCTTTGCCCAACCTTAAGCTTTCCTGTAACTTGAATGAGAAAGGCCTGTGATTCATTGCTGAAGAATCCGGATTCTATCATGAAGCATGAGCCTCATTCTCTTTCACATCTGCAGAGGACCAGTTACACAAATAATGTGTTATGTGCCAGGGCAAACACAAGCAAACAGATTTTAAACAATGGAATTGTTACTGAGTTTTGTCTGAAATAAATACAAAATAGCATCATAGATTTATGCTATTTAATTTAATTTTCAATCTGCAAATGTACCTTTATGTAATGCAATAACCTTATGGTAATTGAAGTCCATGAAGGCACAGTTCATTCATTGATAATGCATAGCTGACACAGCTCTGGAAGAATGATTGACATTTCTGGTTTTGGAACTCTGAATTCAAACCTTATAATGGTATCTTTTTCACAAACCAGACAAACTGTCATTTGCCTGACAGATCCTAAAGTAAGCTAGTAGCCTTTTTTTTTTTTTTCTGAAGGTTTTTTGGTTCTGTTTTTGGGGGTTTTTTCCCTTGTATTTGCTATAAGCTATAAGAAAAACTCTCTGTAGACATTTAGAAAAAGGAATGAGTAATGCTTTTACAGCTTTGGTCATTTAGGTTAGTTTTGTCACAGGGACTTGGAAAATAAAGAACTCAGTGCAAGTATATTGCCCCTTTGCTTTTCCTGTGCAGCTCTACAAGTCAAGAGGAACAAGCGCCAAATACTGTTTGTTTTTTTTTTTTCTCCCACATTCATGTGGTCACAATCACTGTACGGAGGTGAAGGAAAACAAAGGACTCATGCTGTCATTTCAGGGTCGTTTTTATTCCATATATATTAAAAAACACATTTTACATAAAGTCAGCCTTTAATAAAATGCTTATTATCAAGTCTTTACAATATCTTTGCCAGTATAAATTAATAAGAATTTGACTAGTGTTACAGGAAAATGGTAATAGTCTTGGAAATTTAGTACATTTACTCCTTAAATTCTCAATGAGTGCACTTCAGGAACAGCAAATCTTTATTACTTCCTTAATAAATCAAAACGTATTTAAAAGAAAGAAAAAGAGAAGAAAGTAAAAAGAAGAAAGTAAAAAGAAGAAAAAAAAAGCAAAACTGTTGTTGAAGAGAAATACTGATAGGCTGTGCAGAGAGCAATGGATCAATACTTGAGATGTTTTTACCTCTTTACCTTTTTTTTTGTTTTCTTAATGACTTCTTTGATTTATATCTAGTTTTTGGGGTGTGGGGTTTGTATGGGGTTTTTTTGTTTGGTTTGGGTTTTCTACAGCTGTCTTCGTTAAAACAATGCTTACATTTTTCAGTCCTTTCTTGGATCTTCCTATTAGAAGTGAGACCGAGGACTCAATGCAGTGTTAACAGAATAGTTTGTATACCTGCGCATTAACTGAATTATTTTCCATAACTGTTTAGGACTTTCTTGTCTGAAAAAGTTTTTATGTGGGAAGAAAGTCTTTATAGGAGTGTATTGTCATATGTAGTTAATCAATCACATTTTGCTGATATTAATATCAAGTAACTACATGACTAGTGTCTAATTTTCTATTTTCAAATTGTGAGAGTAAGAAGCATTTTTGTGTCCATTTACACAAAAATGTTTTGAATTCTTCCATTTGTATTTAAGCTTAAAGTAGCAGTTACTTCATTAAATTTTTACCGATGATCCTCTGTGATTATTTTGTTCAACTGAATTTTTCACTTCCTCCTGAAGTAGCTAAGTAATTTCTCTGGTAGAAACACATCCAAGTTTGTACAATCTTTTAGATGTTTAATTTACAAACTTAAGATAATACATGAATATAAGAATAGCAATTATGAGGAATTTCTATTAAAAAAGATTCCATGAAAAAAAGTCAAGAAAGCACTTGTAGTTATAGGTATGTCTGAGAAAATTAGTTTCCATAGTGATCCTACACAAGTGCATATTATGAACTTACTACCAGTTATCCTAGGCCAAATCAAAGATCTATTTAGTATCTGGTCTCCAAGAATTACTAAAGTACATACCTAGAGAAGAGTATAAGAAAATAGAAAATACTATTGAATGCATTTTTTCCCCTAAAGCTGTGTGGAAGTATCTGGTTTCATGTAATAGATAAAATACCATGTAAAGACTGTGAAAAGATTCATTACTAATTAACATTAGCAAGAAGCACTGCAATTACAGCAAATTCTTTCCACTGCTGAGCATTAGTATTGCCATACCTTTTTTTTCTTAACAAAACAATCTAAGAAAACATAAGATTTGGAAGTTGAAAAAAATAATGCTCTATTTTCTGAGGTAATCTGAAGCGAAATTAAAACCAAAGAGATATTCATTTGAGAAAAATATATGTGGATAAATATGTCCTTTTAAGTAGTCCCATTGTAAAAAATTGATGTTTTCCAAGTCATCTTTCTGAAACAGTTGACATTCTTAGATTTTTGATGGGAAAAGGAAGTGATGCAGTGTTACCTGCAGTGGTTCATAGCCCAAAAGATGATAATAACCAAGACAATTAACTGATGTGATGATAATCAATGTGTAACAAATTATTATTATACACATTGTTATTATGTGTTTATTAGAATGAAGTATTCTTACTTCAATCATTAAAGTCTAAAAATTTCATACTATTTAAAAATTCTATTGATACAGTTACAGTTACAATTCTTATCCTATCTAAGCAGAAAATTAAGTTGAGGAAAAAAAAAAAATCTGAGTGTACATCATCAAACTGAAAGTATTATCTTTTTAGGATAATTTGCTAGGTATAGTGATTCTAAGTGCTATTTTGCTAGGTGGATTTTTTTAGGAGTATCAGTTTTCTGGGAGGTTACTGTTGCCAGCAAATTAAAAAAAAAAGAACCGAGCCTTTCCAAATCCCTGACTGTAGAGCTAAGCAAATCATCATAAAATTTGTAACAATCAAAATCTATATCAAATAGATCCTGATTTGACTAAATCAGTCACATTTAGATGGGATCTTGCTCTAACTGCTTCATAATTTGAAAGATTTGAAGTATAATTTTATGTAAAAAATTTTTTTAATTTAAAATGTAAAATAATCATATACTGAGTAATAATTTGGCCTTCTGACAAATAGAATATATAAGGTAAGAAGTGTTGAAGCCAGAAAGACATTCTGAAAAAGTAAGATTATTGTTCTTTGAAATGTGTGAAGAGCTACAGCAGTAGTATGTCAAGCAAACAAGGTTCATTAATTTGACTAGTACAGAAATGGATTAGTCTTCAAGGGTCTCAGGTAGTTTCATCATTTTATTTAGAAATTTGAAATCATCAGTTATGCAAAAAAAAAAATAGTTTTAACAATAAACTTAGGTAACTACAGTTCACATGCATTCTCACCAGCATTAGAGAAGTACCATTTGATTTAATGCAGCATTGATATTATCGCTTCTCTGTATCCTACAGAAATTTGTTGAATATCCTTTATTTCACAACAGTGTTTGGTGAGCATCACAGTTTCCTGAACTTCACAATCAGGAAGCATATGTATAGAAGAGAAAGACTCTTTTACTTTGCCCTTGGAAAACTTTTGTAGAACTGTATTAGAACTGCAAATACTTTGTCTAGAAGGGACCTCTGGAGGTTTTCTAGTCCTATCCTTCATTTTGAGCAGGGCAATTGCTTTCTCTAGACCAGCTGTGACTTTTTACAGCAAAGTCCTGAAAATCTCCTGGAGACTAAGGTCCCATGGATATTTTGGGTAAGACATTTCAGTGCACTACTGTTCCTAGTGAAGAAGGTTTTATTAGCATTCAAACATATTTTAGGTGATTACTATTGATACTGACCTTCATAACCCGTGTTGTGATCTTCATTACATACTCAGCTGTTAGGAAAAATGAGGGGGGAAAAAGACACGTACCTTCCACTTTTTAGGGAGACAGTGTTCCAGGAATCTTTGGAAAAATTTTTGTGAAGTTAACATAAAGTTTGGCCCTATAATTGAGAGCAGCAACCGTAAAAACTTGGTACATCAGCATTAAGTTTTTGTACACTTTTTACTATATATATCTGCATGGACAAACCAATCATGTAGGAGGATGATGCTGATGATGCATAACTCCAGATGTAAAAGACACCATTCCTTAGCTTTAATGGCCCTTGGATCATGACGTGAATCAAAAATTAAAGAGGCATCATTTTCTTTACAAGATTGCTTTTATATATGACAATAATGAAGATTTTGTTTGTTCTGTGGTTATTCTTATAAATAAAAATAATAACGCAAGAAGTCCAGTTGACTTCAGATGACACTTCAGTGCTTAGAGCAGTGACAGATTCCATTCTATAATAATTGCTTTAGAATCTACAGAACATGATTCAGCCTTCATAATATCATGTATAGCAGCATTAAGATAGCTATCCTCAGCACATTTCCCTTCAGGAAATCTTAATTCATGAGTGGTCAATTGACAGCATCAGTACCTCCTCCCCATCTCTCCTGAAGTGATGTGTTACTTAAAGACACATAACATATGAGGCAGATAAAATCTCCATATTTTAATCACCATTTCATAATACCTTAAGGAATTATTTACCTTCTGTGAGTAGCGGCATTTAAATACTACAATTCTGATTTCTTAATGTTTTACATTCATCTTTAAATCATATGACATAATGCTGTGAAATATTGAACACCTTGGGCCAGATGAAAAGAACAATTAAAATCTTTAACTGTTCTCAAAAACTCTTCCTTATAGCACATGACCTCAGAGGTTTTTTTACTGTCCTCCAGACACCCACAGATCCAGTGTGTCTGGATGTCCATAAACTAGCCCAGCATTGGTAGTGTAGTCTCTTGCATCTTATCAAGTTTTGTAACAATTTGAGAGGGTCTTTGGGGTCTGATCTATTATATTCAAAAGATATTTGTCACACAGGATCTTTTTAAAAAGTACAATTGCAACGACCTTCCACTTACAAAAGGACATGATTGCATAGACGGATTGTTAGGTCAATCTCTTCTGTTAGAATTTCATGCATTTAATTAAGTCTGAATTAGATAATTACATTAAATATGAACTATGTGAACATATTGCATCACAGGGATGGGAATCCATAATATTCTACTTCCCATAAAGTGCATATAACAAAGATACAAAAGAATTTATCTCCTTATTTGGTCTCCTTGACCAGGAAAGGAACTTTTTGAACAGCACACTGCACATATTCAGCACGGAAAAATGGGGGAGGGCGGTGTATCAGATTATATTCAAAAGCATTTTTTTTTTTTATGTATTTCTTTGTATGGATCCATTTAATATGTGCTGAACCCAAATATGTTTCATTATGGAAGTGTTATGTTGGCTTTGAAGTTAAAAAAAGGCAAAAAAAAGAATAACAGTAACTTTTGCAACCTAGCAAAATCTATTGTACAGTTAATTTTAAAGTGCAAATTTATGCTAACATTCCATAAGATTTCTGCATACGTTAAAGTTTTCAGATTTCTTTCTGTTTGAACAATTAAGTACTAGTCTCCTGTAGTTTCTTTGGTAACTAGTTACAACTGGAAGAATGTAAAAAATTCTTAACTTGTAAAACAATTCATCTCAAAATAATCTCAATGAATTGATCTACAAAGGCAAACAGCTGAAGTTACAATAAATAACATTTCTCCTTGAAATATGAAACCAAATTTTTCTTCTTTTCTGTGTTCCATCATTCCATTGCAAAACTAAAAGTAATAGTAGGAGCAGAAGCAGTCCTTCCAGTAGTAATGGGAGAAACATACTGTGAATGTTTTGAAGTTCATGTCTTAAAACACAAAACTTTGGTAAATGCTTTATGAAATGTGCTGTGCACATGTACTTGCACTCCATATTGGTGAACCTGAATAAATAAAAAAAGTCCTTCACATCTTGCGTTCATAGAGCTGAACAGCATCTGGTGTTTTACTTTCTTCCTTGAGGTTAGCTGTTCTCCATTAAACTGTGGCTCTTAAGAATTTGTTCTGTTGTGTCAAAAAGCCAAAGCTGACTGTTAGGAAATATGCAGGAAAAACAATGCTGTATCTTTTCAGCATGGCAATTAACTTCCCTATATTTTATTCCACCTACAATTTGCTCCTGTTTCAAGGAATAAAAAGATTTGATACCAACTCTAGAACATGACCAAGAATACCATAAACTTCAGAAAGTCAAACAGGGACAGGTCTTTTGACTTCTAATGCAGGATCTGTAGTAGATCCATCTTCTCTGTCCAAATCCAACAGGGTGCACCAAATACTAAATCCCAGAGGAAGTGACCACTTAAGGCAATGCAAACACTACAAAACCTCTCCATGGAGTAGGTTTCAGTTGCCACAGTGGATTGTACTGCCAGAGGTCTGTCTATGGCTGAGCTGGAAATTCATTAATGGAAATGAAAGTATTCTGTGCTGAGGAGTGCAAGAGAAGAGCAGAGAAATGTGCTAAAATTTTTCAGCTCATCATTTCAATTAAGACAAGTGCTTGTCTGGCTTTTCTTTTCCTCATAATGATTTCAATGCTCCTACATGAAACTTACAGATTGTGTTGGTGTGGCTAATAAAGTTTACTGATGTAGATAATGGCATTCTCAGAATGATAATCCAGAATCCTTTCTGATGATGACTTCAAGATTCAGTCTGCATTTTTCCCTTGTCGCAATTTCTTTAACCTGTGAAATAATGTTTTACTTGTGATAAATACCCCTTTTTTATTAACACATCAGAAGTGGATCTTTATAAGATGATTTGATATCCCAGACAAATTTATCTTTTCAGTTTAGCATACTATACAATTAATAAACTCTACTAAGTAAAAACAAATAAGTTGCACTTTGTAAACACCCCTAGTTTAAGCTCATACTGGGGACTTCTTTGTCATGCAAAGAGCGGCCAAAACTTGATCCTTAAATTACAATCAAGAAAAAGTGACTGCAGGTGTAAAAGCTTTGGTTTAGAATCTGGTAGGTTTGACACATCACTGATAAAAAGTATGAACTCATTTCCAGCTTGGAATTTGGTTACAGAAAGGCTGATCTGTTATTCCAGTGGAGAATAATGTGTGAAAATATTGGACTAATACTGAATAAACAAACACTAATTTATGTGTAAATTTGCAGGTTTTGATGGAAGAGGGTTTTGGAGGGTTTGGTTTTGTTTTGGTGTATTTAAAGCTCTTTAGAAGCTTGGAGAAGTATCGCTGCAAGTAATGTGTATTTAAGTATTGGCACTAAAAGTCTGTATGACAAATACCTATAGCAAAAAAAGAAAATGACAAAAAAAAGAAAGAAAAATACATTTGACTTTAATAAAGTTGAAAAGATTAAAAATGTTTAAAAATATGCAATAAATTGCTTTAATATCTGTTTATTTAGGGAAAAGGTCTATAGTGTTATGTGATATAATTTCTTCACTCAGATGTGAGGGGAAAAATGATAGTGTTGGTTACCTTGAGGTACCCTAACAACGATAACATAGCTGCCATATACACCAGTGTGCTTGGTGAAGTACTGTTGTCACACTCAATTAAACTACTGTGCTGTTAGGAGAAAAATATATCCATTTAGTTGCAAACTGTCAAACACACTTTACCTTCCAACCTGTTATTCTAGCTAAGTGAATTGTATCAAACCACTTAACTGTGCCTTACCATTAGAAAAAAAATAAAAAGAGACAAGGGTATTAACAAAAAATTTCTGAATATCCCTCCCAACTTTCTGCAAACACAAATAACGTTAAGGTTACATTTCTAGTTGTTATAATGAAAATGTTCCAAGGAGCTGTTAGAATCAGATATTGCATCCTTTCTTTCTTGGTACATTATACCTTTCTTATGACATGATTTTATTTTTATCAGCAGATACTGATACCATTCACCTGGAGAATAATCACATGAGGCCATATTCTCATCCCTTTTTGTTCTGGCAATATAAAGTTTCTTTATAGCTGGAAAAATCACTGTCTGAGAAGGTTATTAAGAGGTGAGGCTATAGGCAGACCCCTCCCTCCTCATCCTGCAAACTTTCACTTCATGACAGTCCAGTAGAGACAGATGATGGGAAAGTAGATACCGTGTCACATTCTAGTGATTCCTAGATACTGCCAAAGCACTTGCAGAGTTGCAGACTGCCACAGAGTACAGTTGCTCTTACATGTGAATTATGTGAATCTCCCTGTTAAGGGAAAGCTTAAAGCTAAAGCCCACTTTAATTCTGCTGAGTGATGCTCTGATACAGCTGTATAACTGAGTTGATTTGACATGAATTTAGATCACTCTTCTTTCTGATGCTTTGAGACTGCAACAAAGAATGTTTTGCCACAGAGTTGTCCTCAACATTCTGCCAAATAACTGTTAGCAGCTAAGAAAAGTGACATCTGTGCATGTGGCAATTGTCTTCAGTCTGAAGCTATTTCTCTTAAATCAAAGCTTGAGGGTCTGAATCATCATGTCCCTTCATCTTGCCAGTTGCAGGGTATTATTTTTACTCCCATTTTTTACTAATGGAAATAACTACTGAAATGAAAGAAACTGAAACACTAAACTCTGTTATCAAGTACCATGAACCGTTTTGTTCTGTGTTTTGGGGTATTTTTCCTCTGTACTAATTTGAGATCTCTGAAAATCCTACAATGAGCAATGTTAGAGGGTCTGATTTAATATTCAGAGTTTTCTAGTATCACTTTCATTGATTGAATTTGATTTTTCATTGGATCTTAACTATTTCAAATGAAGAAGTTAATTGGTTTGTTTTTTCCTTTTGGAAAGTAAATTGCTTAAATGTAGATATCTACTGTCATTTTGATGCTCTAAGCCATCCCACCAAGGTTTCAGTTGCTCTCTAGATAAGGGCACGGGTTTCCATAAGTTGCATGACACCTCTATGAAGCCCATTCACATGTCTTGAATATGCAAGGCCAGCTAAAAATAACTGATAGTTATTTAGATAATTAAGTTAATGTAAAGTTTATGCAGCTGCATTTGCCCTTTTGTCTCACCCTTATGTGCACAAATAATACTTAGCATTCTGTTTACTTATCTGGAATAATGATAGCAATAAGGCAAATACATTTTATTGTTGCTATACCAGAGTTACTTTTCCTAATCCTCCTAAATACAAAGGTTTTCTGAACTAAATTATTTGCAGTCATAGAAAGAGGAAATAATACTTGTTCTCTAACAACTGAAATTTTGATTTTTTCTACTTCCATAGCAAATTTATGGCACCTCAAAAATATCAATGAGGAAATTGATTCGCTAACAGAAACAAGATGTGGTTAGATCCTGAAATTACACAAATTAGTCTAGCACCATCAAGGTCATTAACTCTATGCAGATTTGAAAGAACTGAGAATCTGAATTTTGTATGTAGCATAGGAAATTCTCTCTCAGAAACATATGTACAAAAACATGAAGAACTCATATTTGGATATACAAATAGGTAAGACATCAACAGCAAGGTGAACTAAATAATATCTTTTGAGTTTATCAAGACTTCAGTGAGAAGTTTAGCATACATAGGTGGACATGTACTAATGACGCTGATCTTCAGCTCTACAAATACAAATTAGAAAAAAAAACAGTTCATGCATAGCCAGTTTACAAAAGATTTGCTTAGAGGAAGATAAATGCAGGTCAGAATTTGTGTTTTGGCACCATACCAGTCATGCACAAAAATTGAGTGGAATTACTGCACTCTGGACAAGATGCTTCTGTCCATATGACAAGAGTGAGACTCGTGTTTATTTCCCAAACAATTTTAAACTTGTGCATGCAGGAGTTGCTTCCTTCTTTAAAAAGCGACCTTTAAGAAAAAGACATTAAAAAAACCTCTTTATTTATTTTTCATTGATAGAGAGCAGTTCCTTGATTTGCTTGAAAGGCAGCCGGGAATAAGCTTTTTCTTTTCTTGTCAATTGAAAAAAAATACAAAATTATACAGAATAAATCAGAAATATAAATCTAGCAAGAATTCATTGCAAAAATAAACCTGCAGTGTTCTACTTCTTTTTAAACCTATTTTTCCCACAACACATTAGGTTCTTCTAATTTCAGAAAATATAATCTATTTTTGTACAAACAGCTAAATACTATCATTCTTCCACATGTGTATACTGTTGCAGTTGTTCTGTCTGGGAGCTGCTTTTGGGAAGGATTGAAAAGGACTGTATTTGCACTTGGAAGTTCCTAGCAACAGCAAACTTTTTTTTCCCAGAATATTTAAAGCCAGCACAGAAGTTACTCATATATAGATATAGATATAGATATAGATATATATTAATCAAACTTATTAAACACAGTAACATATTTACAGCTGATTCTCAGTAGCTTTTCAAATTGCCCAGGATTATGAGTTGAAACACCAGTGATGCACAATATTTTATAGCAGCAGCTCAAGAAAAGATTGTCCAAACTTAGGTAAAGCTATCAGATAGGGAAAGTAGCAAAAGGTTTGTTTTTTTTCTTCAAAAGACTTGCTTTTTTCTTCATTGAAGATGTTGGGTAAAAATGGTTACATATTTTTTGTTCCATATACTGAGACAGAATGCACACAATGAAGTTTCATGTAAAATACTTAAGTGTTTGCCGGTTCTGGGTGCACAGACAAAAATATTTTCTTTTTCTGTGTGGGTTTTTTGTTTTTCATTTTTTTTTTTTTTTTAACTGACATTCAGTATGACAATATTTTAACTCTTTCATATTTATTATAATTGTATGTTAGGTGCAGCTGTAGACAATGGTCATGAATGCACTGCATGTACTAACCTAACCAAACCCCTCTAACCTTGTAACTACAAACACAGGTGGGATTTTTTTTTTTTTTTTTTTTAAAAAGGAATCTACTTAAATTGAGGGGGAAAAGAAAAAATAAAGGGAACATATTTTTCCATAGATCACATACAGAAAGGAGAGTGCCATACACGCTTTTTTAAAATGTTTTTTTAAATGTTCAATAACCAATCTTCCTCCCATAGTTCGATCACACAAAGTTCATGTTTAACTTGGGGTAAGAAATATTGCCTGCACATAACCCCATGGCTTCCCACAGTGATCCCTGAGTTTTTCGCTAGGATTACTGCTGTGCTTAAGTTCTGACTGATGACATAATATTATAAGGCACTTTTATTTACAGTGGTTCCAACTTAAAATAGAATTACAGAAATTCGGCCCCAGCTTGAAGTAGTATCACTTCATGTTTGCTGCTCCAGGACTTCCAGGTAGTCAGGCTCAGCATGTAAATTAGCTTTGAGTTCAAAATACTCATTTTTAGTTTGTTCTAGAATAACCTTTCTTGGCCTGGAGTACATGAGAGTCTCCATTAGCTTCAGCTCTTCATGTGTTCCAGGATAATGAGCTTCCATGTCAGGCTGGAACTGGACAATATTTTTTCTTAGATACTCTGTGATCCCTAATTGCTGAAGTTCTCTCTCTTTTTCAAGAATGTTTCTATACAAGCAGCTGGCATCCTGAAAAGAAAGAAACTCTGCAGATTGATCTGTGGCCTTATATTTGATATTTGAACCTGTAAGAGGTGAACTGTTCCCTCTTTCCAGGAGACTTCGGCAGAGATGTTTGGAATCATTAGCTTCCTTCTCACTTCCCTCCTCCTGTTGTTCAGTATGCTTGGGACTGAAGGATGGGCTGCGGTAGACCTGAACCATGGGAGTAACCATACGTTGCTCATAAAGAGTTGCAGATGGGCGCTCTGTTGTGTGGTGTGTTGTCTTATGCCCATACATGCTATACTGAAGGTGAACGGGGCTACTATCCCTCATTTGATCATCCGCTTGTTTTTTTTTGCATCTTCGTCGCCGATGAAGAACAAGAACAACTATTCCTGCTGCACAAAATACAATAGTTATAAACACAATTAGAAGTCCTAATATTAGAACAGAGAGTGGGACAGCATCTGTAAGAGATCGCAAGATAGTGTCTGCGGTGTTGATAGTAGTAGTAGAAGTTGTCACAACTACAAAACTGGCATGAGTTGGCAAAGCAGGGCTGTTTATTAAACCTGGACACAAGACTTCACTGTTCAGGGATTTCAGCTCTTTTTTTGCTAGGTGTCCTGGAGATTTACAAAAAATATCACCCATCATTGTATTCTTACTCAGTTTTTGTATCCATTTTTGCAATGCAACAGAATCACAGGTACAGTCCCAAGGGTTGTCTTCAAGTTCAATTTGTACTAGCATATCCAGTTCGTCCAAGACATTGCTCACAGGCAAATGAGAAAATTGGTTTGTTTTCAGATTTAATCTGGTAAGTGGAACACCTGAAAAGATATGGGGTGGCAAAGCCTGTAGAAGGTTGTTATTTAAATAAAGGACCTTAAGTTTTGGCATTACATTAAATGTCCCTGGCAAAACTTCTTTGATGGCATTATATTCAAGGTACAAGTATTCAAGGTGCTGAAGGCCAATGAAGAGATTCTGACTCAGCTTTGTAAGGTGATTGCCATTGAGATATAATTTCTGAAGTCCAGTCACATTTGTGAAAGATCCTTCCTCTAGGATTTCAATACGATTGTTCCCTAGGTGAAGCATTTCCAGGCTGGCATAGTCCACAAGATCTGATTTCAGTAATGTCTGAATAATGTTTCCAGCTAGAATAAGCTTTTTGGGATTTGGAGGAGGGGGTCCTAAATCGGACAAGCTTTCAATATTTCGCTCCTGGCAGTGCATGAGAACTCCTGAGAGCAGATGGCTGGTGCAGTGACATGGAACAGGACAGTAGATTCCTGGAAACTCAGTAGTAGGCTTTGAAGTATGAAGCACTAAACTTGGTTCTTTAGTAGGAGCTTTCAGGATAGGAATCACTTTAGTTGATAGGTAACTATCACTGACAGAGGCGGTTACAACCAAGGGCAGTGACCCTGAAGGATCTTCAAGTTCATTGGCAGGATCAGTAGGACAAAGTGATTCTTTTTTCAACCGACTTAAGATGCTACCTTTGATAACTGGAGGACTATCACATACAATGTCACCTATAATTGACTGAGGAGGCATGTTTTCTAGCCATATTTTCAGCTGCAGCAAATCACAGTTACAGGCCCATTTATTGTCTTCCAACTGAAGGTCTAGTATTCTACCAATGTGCTCCAAAAAGCCAACATAGGGCAGTGTCTGTAATTGGTTTCCACGAAGGTCTAAATGGGTCAATGGCACAAAACGAAATATGTTCGGAGGAAGATACTCAATGGCATTATCATTCAAAATAAGCACTTTAAGCCTGCTGAGCTTGCTGAAGGCACTTGCTTCAATCACTGTGATGAAATTGTTGTCTGCTTGAAGAAACTCCAGATTTTCCAGTCCATTAAACATATCTTCTTTAAGTGTTTCTAAAGAATTGTGATTGATGTGAAGCTGCTTAAGAAGGCTGAGACCATTGAAAGCCCCAGGCTCAATATTTGCAATATTATTAAAACCAAGATGCAGAGAGATAGCATTAACAAGGCCAACAAAATCATTCACATGTAACATAGTCAGGCCATTCTTTAACAGATTAAGATGGAAAGGCCGTGATGGTGGGACATTTATTTCTGATACCATCTTGATGCCTCTTTCTTCGCAGTTTATAATCATGGTATCATCCTTTTCTTCACAGGAACACAAACTCTGACAAGATCCTCTGACTGAAGAAAAAGAAGGCTGTGAGTGGAAAGGATCAGATGCAACGACAACTGAATATAGAATAAAAATCCAGAGCTTCATGATGCTCAGCAGATTCTATTAAAAAAAAAAAAAAAAAAAAAAGAAGAAAAAGGAAAAGTAATCGGGTAATGGTTTCACAGGGTTGATTTTTGTTTTTATTTCTGGGATGTAGAGGAGCAATAACAATTCCTAGTAATTCTCATTGAGCTACCTCACTTTGCAAACAATATTATATCATGCAAAACATTTGAATTATTTTCTAAAGAGAGAAAAATATAATTTAATGTACTGAATCAATGAACAATAATAATGGGAGTGCTTCAGTACTTTCATGCTGATACTCAAAGTAGGAGATAATAAGGAATGTATTGACTTTATTTATATACCATATAGACTATTTTGCCAGTGGACAAAAGTAATAAGTTACTGCCCAAAGCAACCTATATCAAGGCTAATATATTTTGGATAGTTGCTTTGTGTCACCATATAGCACTGTAGCTTTTTAGAGTACATTGCTAAGCTTGACTTAACGTTGTCTAGCTGCTGAAGAGAAGAAATAAGATTTGATTTGGTTCAGCAATATGTGGTGAGAACAAGCTCATTCAGTCAGGATACAAGGAGTTTCTCCTTTGGTTCTGCATTATGTGTATAAAGCAAAGGTATTTCCTCTGCAACCCTTGTACCTCCAAGCCAAAAAGAAAAAGTACACAAAAATATTCATTTTTCTTTACTGAAATGTTTATGCATATATTATAGTTTGTGGCTGTTAAGTGAAAGCGGAAACACAGCACATACTAGTATAATATGTTTGTAGATACCATATGCATTAAATAATTGTGTACACAATTAAAATAAAAAAGAACAAACTGACAATGCAGTACATGTCAGAAGAAATAGGTAAGCAAGGGTCAAACATTGTTTTTAGATTATCAGACTCCTTCCAGTTATAATCATTAATTACTGCAAAAGATCTGAAACATACATGGTACTAACTGTGCTTTACAAGTTAAAAATGACCACCAGTTATGATCTGTATGTTATGTAACTTAAATTATCATCTGTCAAGATGATCTTGAACTTTGAAATACCTGATAAATTCATTATTACTGTACAACTATGGAGCCAGAAGCAAAATTTACACATTGTTATAATTGGTGTGAATTATTTTATGCCACGCTTTATTTGAAGATTCTTTGGAGTTTTTTCTGTCAAGGCTGTCTATTTAACAAGAACATTGGTGATTCTCAACATATGAGATAGAGTGAAATCACTGTTTATAATCTTTAGTTAAATATTTCCACATTTGCTAAAAATGAATAAACACTTTTTCAATGGAATAGAAGATTTAAAACAAAAGAACTTTTTTGGGGGTGGGCTTTTTATTTTAGGACTGAACTAATCAGCTTTCTTAACTAATCTAATAAGGGTCACTTAATCTTTCAAAGAAAGCTATTGAAACATGAAGTACACAATGCCACTGTATAGCCAGCTGAAGTGTCAATTTCTGAAAGATTAGAACCTTTTACAAGAACCTATTCAATTACACACATGAACACTCATAAGTGTGGCCATATGATTTGGCATCTTATCAATATGTATTTTAATTATCATGTACCTTTATTATTAGTAACACCATTTCTCAAGGCTTCTCTTAAAACAGATGGCAAAGATTTATACATGTAAGCACTGAAGTGCTGTGGTATCAGTATCACAGACACACACAAAGGAACAACAGCACAGTGAATTCTGTTTTTATCCATTAAAAGTTCCTGATAAGTGGGAGTAGATGCATGATTTTGAAATAGTAAATGAAATTCATAGTGTGAGAAGAAATGTCCTTAAAAATATGACCTTTCATCTTTGTTTCTCTACTACAAATAATTTTATTGTCTCACATAACACTCCTGAACTCTAGCTTCCTATGCTTAACATATATGTCTTTAAGTTTATTTTCCCCAGAAGTACTGGATGAGAAACAACATGTCAAGATGTTATTTTGAAGTATGCAGAATAATTCTAGGATAATATTAAGCTAGAGATTAATCCTTGCTTTACATGCATCAATATCCCTTCCAGTGACCCAAGGTAAAAAAATGAAGGCTCTTGACACAGATGCCAGCTTCAAACCTACTGTATGACTAATTAGGCTTTATTTCTGTACACTTTTTCTCTGTAGGAATTCCAGCTTCAATCTGCATCAAATTTAAACTGCAGTTTAAAAGCCCCTGAGCAAAAATAAAGGGGGGAAAAAAGTAATCTGAAAAGCATGTTGCGTCCTAGTTCATATTGAGAAATTAGCTTATAAAAATGAGAGCCCTCCTCTCAGAGATGAGAGTAACAACATTTGTAACCAATTGGAAAACATCCCCATTTTAATCATCGGCATACTTTTGTGAGCACCACTGCCAGAACTCTCACACACACATATACTCAGAGGAAAAATTAATAGGACCGTTGTATTCTTTTTTTTTTTTTTTTTTAACACTTGGGAATATATAATGAAGCTCTCAGTGGCTACTAGTGGAAAACAAAAGCTGCTTTTAAGGTTATCAACATTTAACTGAAAGTATTCACAATAAAGTAAAATTTAATTTTAAAGTCTTAACAAAGCTGACCTTTTTCTCTTTCAGCAAATTGGTAACTTAGGTTCATTCATTTTACCTGCTTTCATGAAAGTCCCTACTAACTGCACACTGTAACTAAGCTTTTTGCAGTAGGCATTCTAAAGGACTGAAAAAGTCACAGTCCTTTCTACAAGGCGAAGTTGAATACTTTCAGAAGTAGTCACCTTATAGCAAAGGCATCACATGCTTGACAAATAATAATCAATGTGGTTTTAAACATTGAAATAGCTTGCTATTTTACTTGGGGGGTTTGTTCATTTGGGTGTTTTAATTCAGCTATTTAAAAATTGCATGTTGAAGAGTTTCAAAGCCTCAAGTTAAGAACTGGTAATTTCTAAAAGCCTTCAGGATTGTTTATCAAATTTTGAAGGAAATCACAGTCAGACATGCATTTAAGACCATTCTTTCACTTCAGGAAATAAAAACAAACACCCATTCGTCTCCCCTCAAGTGATCTGAAATCAGCGTTTCCTTAACACACATTCTACACAGCTGGCAGTTTGAATAAATGCAACTGGCAGACTGCTTAAAAAAACAGTATAAACAGCCATCATTTAACATAAAAGTTACACAACGTCTTGCATAAAAATAAATTCCATTGTTACTGAGAAATAAACTCCACTGTTAAGTTAATTAGCTAACTGGAATCTTTCTTACCTGTACAGCAGTAACGCTTCCTGAAATGCTCACTAACGTACAGTTGAAGCAGCTGTTTCAATGCGATGTAATTTTTCCCTGTGAAAAATGCGCACTTTCTTCTGAGTTTCACTTTGCTGCAAGCTCTGGCAGTGCTACAGCTCCATAAAGTTAAAATCCTTGTTCAGAAGACAAAGTACAAAGCATTCAATTGAAAAAATCTTCCAGGCAGCATCCACATTAGACTATCCTGTATGTAGTTGTTCTTCTTCCTCAATTAAAATTCACAGCATACTTCACAGCTATGCTGACTTATCTGCATATAGTTAACTGTTTGCAAGCATTTGGATGCAATAAACAAACAAGATGCTCATCAAAGCCCAACTTGATCACTTTGTTTGTCAAATTTTTAGATGCAAACTGCTTCTGCGTGCTCTCTGCTCTTTCTAGTCTTTCTTGTTAGCACAGTTTGTTATTAGTCAGATTGCCATGGGCAGGGAGGTAGGCGTAAATAAAGAGACTTCTTGGCTTTTGACTCAGCCTTTAAGCCCTTCCCCACCAGAGAGCTTTAATCTGCCAGTGTCATTTAATACAAGATACAGCTCCACCTTGAGACAGATCAGCTCCTCCTCCTGTAATTTTTCTCACCTCCTTTTTTCCTTATCAAAATGAACCTAGGAAAACAAAATTCAGCTAAACATCTCCCAGATTGCTTAAGGTCTGTTAGTGGCTGATTTTTAAGAACAATAAACATCCACTGCAGCTCTTGCAATTTGTTCTCTTGAGCAGATCTTGCATTTAGTCTATAGCTGCAAATGCTTGCTTTAGAAACTGAAAGCATTCCAGCCCAAATACACTCCACAAAACACACCACAAGGAAAACCTTGTCCTCTAGAAAATATGTCAATCACAATGAAATGTAGGATTATTCAAATATATAAATGAGACAATACACGTATCAATCCAGTCTGCTCAATGTGACAGGGGTAGGGATGAGTATGTACAATTACACATACTTTATTTCTGAAAAAAATAAATTGTGGAATATTAGTGCTTATTCTTGCACAATGATTGCCGGCAGTCCTTTTAAAACTGCCCATCTTGTTCTGTGGGAAGAAAAATGGGTTGATTGTAATTGTCTGTTTTACAGATGTTAGCATAATGTTTTGGTATCTATGCAAGATTGCATTGTATTTGCATGAAACATTGCTTTGATAAAAAACATTCTAGTTTAGGGGGATAGGGTATTCTTAAAAGCATGTTTTGTGCTTAAGGGATTATTTTCTTTGTGCTCATAAACAAGTGATTAGCAGATACAGTAGGGCCACAGGAAAATGTTTATTCCATGCAGGGAAGATTTTCCTCATTCCTCCAGCACTGCATGGGATGGTTTTATATACTGCAAATATTACTTCCTTGTCCATCCCATTGCCACAGAGACACAAAACCTTTTGGTGAGCAACAATAGCTCTGGTGCTTCAGTGTATTTACCCTGTAGAGCATAACAGTTCTGGTTGGTTCTTATTGCGTTCTGGATTACTTTGCAGATTGTTTGCTACAGCCACAATGCCACTCAGATTCCTGTAACTTCTTTCGAGCTTAGTTCTCCAGATGGCCTCATTTGCCTTTGAAGGGGTATTGTGACGTACTGCTCCATGTGTTGAGGGCTACTGAGATCTTGTCCTATACATACATACATACATATACATATATATACACACACATATATGTAAATACGTATAGACAAACACATATATGCACATATGCATATAGACATATATACATATAGACATATGTATAAATGCCTTTGCACATTAGGATGAGTTCTTTTAGTAATTTTCTACAAGAAAGATATGTAATTTAGCAAAACAATAAAGATAAAATATTACTAAGAAACAGCAACAATTTTATTTCCATTCATTTTAACACATCACTTATTTGATTGCATTTTGCTACTTTTAATGAGCCTTGCCACTTTATCTTGATTTTCAGACATTTGACTGGTAAAGCTCAAAGATTCTCAGCTACCTGTGTCAAGGCAAAGAAATCATCATATTCTTTATTCATTTTGAATTTATGAATTGCAAGTCAGATTATTTCTAATTTTTTACCAAACATATTACAGGTGCTTGCACTTAGACTCATAGAATGGTTTGGGCAGGAAGGGACCATAATAAGCTAGTTCCAACCCCCCTGCCACACAAAAGCACACATCCTACTAGACTAGGTTGCTCAACACTTCCAGGGATGGAGCATCCATACCTTCTATGGGCAACCTTTTCCCAACACCACTGTAAAGAACTTCTTAACGTCTAATCTAAATCTCTCATTTTATAGTTTAAAGCCATTCCCCCTTGTTCTGTCCCGGCACCCCCTTGTAAAAAGTCCTCTCCAGATTTCTTGCATGTCCCCTTTAGGTACTGAAAGCTGCTGCAAGGTCTCCCTGGAGCCTTCTCTTCTCCATCTGAACAAGCCCATGTGTCTCAGCCTATCTTCACAGGAGAGAAGCTCCAGGTCTTTGATTATCTTTGTGGCCCTCTGGACTCACTTTAACAGGTCCACACACTTGTTACATTTTGGGTGGCAGAACACAATACTCCTGTGGGGTCTCATGAAAGCAGAGTAGATGGGCAGGATCACCTCCTTCAACCTGCTTGTCACGCTCCTTTTGATGCAGCCCAGGATATGGTTGGCTTTCTGCACTGTGAGCATGCACTGCAGAATCATGTTGAGCTTCTCGTCAATCAGCACCTCCAGGTCCTTCTCCTCAGGGTTGCTCTCAATCCGTTCTTCACTCAGCCTGTATTTGCGCTTGGGTTTGCCCTGACCTACATGAGGACCTTGTACATGGCATCTCGCACGCTTCACCTGTGATTAGTTTGAGATGGAGAATATCTACAGAGATAGATACTCATATATTAAGACATCATTCTTTGCTTTTCAGGTAATAGCCAGAAAAGTAAACACTGATCACAAAAAAAAATTTCCAGAAGCCAACTACTAAATATAGGAAAGCATTTCCTAATCATACACAAATACAAAACATTGAGAATAGTTACCATTAATGTTTGTCATTCCACAGACTGCATATTTAAAAGGTTTATAAAAATACTGCTAATGATTGTTTTTCTACCATAGTTTTATGAATCATTAAGCAGGTTATTATAAAGAATGTGTTTCTGCAAGTACATCTCCATGGACAGTGTGGAACTGATGTGGAGTTTGTATCCTGTACTGTAAACACCTTTATTAATTGCCTTGACAATTCTAAAATTTGTGAAGCTGTATAAATACCTAAAACTGTCAGGCTTACTTAATTCCTAACAGGCCTTAAGCTGTTATGTCATTTCTTTTTACCTCTTCACAAAGTACAGCATTTCCATAGATCAGAAATGAGACCATACCCCTCTAACTATACATATATTGTGCATAATTCTCCCCAAGCTAGTGAGTCTTCTTATTAGTATATACATGTAGAGATAGAAGTTTTAATCCTATTATGCATGTAGGCCTTGCATAAAACCATTAAAAAATAATGTTCTAATGCTGTGTACAATGTTTTGTTAAATTATGTTTTATATGGCAAGCTGTGTACGTTTGTTTTTTTTTTTAAATGGTATACATTACAAAAGAAAGATCTGAGCCTTAATGACATAATTTGCAAATTTTTATACAACCAGAAAATACCCAGGAAGGCTCTTCCGGAATCCATTGTTTTCTTCCTATGAATACATTCCCTTCATGCAGGAAAACTCTGAAGACTACAAGGACACCCATAAGAAGCAGTGGAAAGCTTTCTCACACCCTTTCAGTCAGAACTTACTAGTACCACCTCAAGATTACTTCAAAGAATGTTTTCCATATAAAGGATATTAATTTTAAATTAGGCTTACAATTTACAGATTAGTCTTCAAAATATGAATTTTCATAGGACCCTACTTATTTTTTAGTAAATCTAGTATTTAAAAATAACAGGAGGAATAAGGATCTGCATGTGCTTTTTTAGTGGAAGGTAAAGCTCCCCTCCGCTCATCATTCACGACTCATCACCACTTCTCAGTATGCACATAAGAAGCCACTGATTTCACACAAGACATATGAGTCAAATAATCTATTCTGCCACACATGCAAGAATCTGCTTGTCCATATCCACAACTCTTCACTCATATTTCTTGCAACACCAACTCTTTCAACTCTGTATAAGTATTGGTCTTACAGATTAAGATGCTATATTGAAAAGAAATATTCTTCTAGAACAACTAAGTAGCATCTGAATATTCACACCTGAGAAAGCCGGCTGAGGGACTCTGTTGAAACTCATATACATGGTATATCTGAAAACTCCATATGCAGACAGAGCTATCAAGGATAAGTCTTAAGTCAGTAAGCTCATAGAAGATAGCACATAGACACACACAAAACAAGCAAACAAAAAAACTCCACCACAATACAATGTGGCTACCATTATGGAAGCTACCAGTGCCTACTGTAAATCCAATGCAGAGCCTTTCTCTTCCATGACAAAGGAAATTAGGAAAGATTTTCTTCAACTGTAAGTTTCATTACAGTTAAGTGAACAGGAAAGAGACAATTTAGATTGGAAAAAGAGGGGGTTATTTTTTATGTATCCATTTGTTTAATTCAGCTACAGAACAAGTATTTCTCTCACTGAACTATTGCACCTTTTTTATGCATTGGGATAGGTCTTACTCAAAACCTTTTCCGCTTTGAACACACTGTGTGGCTTTTTGCAGTCATGAACACATTGAAATTTTGCAAAAAAGGTCAGGGTTCCCCCATAAAAGTCATATGCAAGCCTAGTGACTATTCTCTAAGTACATATATGACTTAATTTTTCCATGATTCTTATTGGCAGGCAATTCTCTGAAAAATCTACTGAAAAGGATCTTTGACTTCTAAGAAAGCAATCAGGCTAAAGAAACAACTTTCTGTTACCTTAATGTAGCTTCTAAGTAACTAAATGAATTTAGATCCATATATGCATATCTAAAATGTGCATATACATACATATATGACATTGTATGAATTGGTAATCATCATCATCATGCAAAAATTGTATTCCCTGAAGTAAAGTATTTTGAAGAAAGCCATATTGAAGCTACTGTTCTTTATTTTTCATTTTTCAAGATAAAAAGTCATATGGTACTTTACATTTTCTGCTGAAGTGAACACATTTTATAGTAGTATCCTTAGCACCATGACTCCTTACAAAATACAAAATTCTTGGTGATTTAATAAACATGATATAGTGGCTGCAAATAACCTTTATATTGGAAATACATGAAACCAAGTTGATTTCTCTTTCACATTTCTTGTTCAATAATCTCTCTTTATTCTATTACTTAGCTCATTGTAAATGTGTAAACAGTTCTCTAATTTGCACTATTTCCTTCTGGAGTGTTTGTGCAATAGATCTTGAATCTTCTGTTTTGTTTATTCACTGACAGAGAACTCCCAGTTCTGCGCAATATGAGTTTAATATCAAAGTTAAAGTCTTCTAACTTATTCTGAGGTAATCTGTCTTGTTCATAATTTTATGTTAGAGTGACAGATGTCCCTTGGTCTGCAAGAACCTCTTGGAACAAGTAGATTCTCCTCTCCTCCTGAGCTTGGCAATACTCAAAAAACTGCCTAGAGGTGACTGGTCTGTAGAGAACAAAAGTCACCTGAGAACTTGCAGCCTTCAGTTATGATGAATCAGACACATATTTTTTAAAAGGTACTCTGCTTGCCAATGACCCAAGAACAGAAAAAAAATCTTGAGTCATGGTTTGGCATTGTACAGCATGCTAGCAGCTTAAAAACCTCTCTACCAGTCTGCTTGTACTCCATTTTCTTACTAACTTTTGCAGTCCAAGAAAAATTATTGACCTTGCATTACTGTAGATTTACAATGAAGTGATACTCTCCACTACCATATAGTCATCTGAAACTTTTTTAAAACCAAATGTGTTAAAGTGCCTTTTGTCCATGTAGAAGAGAAAATCCAACGTGAAATCAACAGAATTTCCTTTGATTTCTGTGGGCTCTGACTTCTTTCCTAATTTCTGATTATGGACTTATAGTCAATATCCTGTGAGGTATATTTGAGTAAAATTTAAATTGAAAAAATCATTGCAAGTTTATATATGCCAGTTATGTTCTAGTTACATTTTTTTCAAAATATATTAGTCAGCCAATTCGTTACCAACTGCAACTCTAAGAATTCAGCTTCACATTATAGTTACAAATATTCCAATAGAAGTATAGTCAGATTTTCTGACTTTCATGTCTGACAGTAGCTGAATGCCTAGCTCTCATAAGACCTTTGAAAGAACATTACTTCAATGCCAGTAGCTGGTGCAACCCAGAGGTAAAAGAATTGTTCAAAGCTTTTGAAATAAGTAATGGAATATTTTTATCTGTACCACAATCTTTTAAAACCAAAATTGCTTGGTCTTCTGTTCCAAAAATGGAGAGTAGAAAAATACACACACGCACATGCTGTACGAATTTGCAGTGTACTTATGATGTTCTTTTTCAAATTACAACCTAAGATGTTTACAATTCCAGATGAACTGCTAATTTTAGATTCGCCTGTCAGTAGTTTAAAAAGTTTACTGCTAGCATGCAAAAGTGCAGATATGTTAATATACTGTAAATCCTTTAAATGTAAAAGAAAAGCATGGAACAATAATCGCTGAGTGTGCTGTAATCAATAATGAAAACAAAATGACATAATTTATGTTTACATTCATTTTTTTCAGTGTCAAAATTCACTATTCTTAGTATTTTTCAGTAAGTCTGAATAGGAATATATGAAATACTGAAACTGCTGTGTAAAACTGATCTGCTTTCCTTTTGTCTCTGAACACTGCATTGATACTTAACGTTACTGTCTGTGGTGGTATGCTCCCCCTCCTTTTCTTTTGGAGCAATAGCCCACCAGTGGTAGTCACAGTGGCTGCATCTGGCTTAAGCTGGCTTCTGGGAAGACAACGCAATATCTAAGACAACCTCATATAGATAATCTAATACCTAAATCTTGCCTAACAGCTGAGGACTATTTGATTATGCCCCAACTTTTTGCTATGCAAATATGACTATAAGCCAATCATCTTACTCCATAAATAGTGGACAACCCAAGGCCCATTGAGCTCTCCTGCAAGAGTGGGGGCTGAATGCCCCTCTTGAGTAGTGACGCCTCTCCCAGTTAGTCCTTGGGGCTGAGAGAATCCTTATTCCGTCAGATACTTTGTAAGTGAATTGGGAATAAGCACAGTGAAATTTTGAAATCTTAGTGAAGTGATAGTAAAGACTGAATGTGCATACATAATCCTTTAGATATAAACTATTGACCAAGTCTGGGACTAAGTCTGGATCCAGCTGCACCTAAACTCCCATCAGAAAGAAATTAAGAAAGTAAGGGGAGCCTTTCTTAACCTCATGACTCAACAGCAGGGTGTCCCTGACAGTTTTTTCTCACCCTGTCCTCTATGCAGTGAATACTCTAGTGCACCTTGCAATTGAACCTTGATAAACCACTGTCACATTTCCTATCAAGCTTTGTTAAATTTCTGTTTTATAACAATAATAATATCGTTGCTTTTCTCTTAAGAGTGAAGTGCATCACTCCATCAGAAATGAGTTTCTACATGCTAGCTATGCCTAAGCCTATTCATGATAATGCATGCCTGTGCATAACCTAATTGTACATTACAAGCTGCTGCTGTTTGACAGAAATCCAGCTGAACTAGATTTTATCAGACAACTTTGAAAAACACTTGAGTAAACTCTGCAGCAGTCAATCATGTTTGGAATATCACTAGATTGCAAATAGCCATAGTATTCAATTAGTTTCTTTTGAGGATATTATATACATACTCAGCAAAATTCACAGACCAAATATAAGGCTAATACACTAATCAATTAATATTTAAGATCTGCTTTGAAGATTTTTTGCCTTCTTTCTGTTAATGCATATCATTTACAGGGCACAGATCTGCATTCTGAAGTCCATCTTGAATGTGTAATACAGGACCTGAAGCAAGTGAGTGCACAGGTCAAAGAACACTCTTTGGATCTGTAAAGTCATAGGTCATAGATAGTGTCCAAGAAACTAGTAGATATCAACAGCTGGAAGCATGCCACTCAACACACTGACTTCCCAGTACAGGACTGATACAAGCTAATTCTCAGCCTCAAAATTTTTTAGTTAAGTCCAAGTTCATCGACCTATTTTCTCTCTTTTAATGTGTAGATGCTTCAGGGATAATTTTTCTTGTCTACCTTAAGATAACAGTCTTTGGAATGCATTACTCTAGAAGTCCTTGTAATTCATTGAGTTGCCTAGAGGTTAGCTAAGACTTGGAGAAGCTATTTCTAGGCATCTGCAATGGCTGAGATAAACCCTATCTTAAACCCTATTCTGAGGTTAGCAGCTAACAGAGTATGCCAGATCTGTGATCTGGCTGAGACGGAGTTGATTTTCTTCACAGCAGGCTATATGGTGCTGTATTTTAGATTTGTGGCTGAGATAGTGTTGGTAACACACCAGTGTTTTGACTATTACTGAGCAGCACTTTTTGCAGTGTAAAGGCTTCCTGTTTTTCAAGGTCTACCCTGCCATATGTAGGTTGAGCACGGACAAGAAGCTGAGAAGGGCCATAACCAAGACAGCTGAACCAAACTGACCAAAGGGCTATTCCATGTCATGTAGTGTGATGCTCTGTGATAAAACTGAAGGGATGAGCCTTCTGGGGCAAGGAGGTGCTGCTCAGGAACAAGATGGGCATATGTCCACACATGTGAGGTGATAAGTGATCGTCTTCTCATTTTGGAGATTTTTTTTCTTGTGGTTTGGTCTGGCTTTTTTCCTTCTCTTTCCTTCATTTTTTGAACGATCTCTGCCTTGACCTATGATATTTTTTGTTTTGGTTTTTTTTTTTTTGTTTGTTTGTTTCTTGCTTGCTTTTGCTCTTTCTATTCTCTTCCCTATCTCACTGTGGGTGGGGAGTGAGCAAGCAGCTGTGTGGTGCTCAACTGCCTACAAGGTTAACCCAAAACACAGAGGTACAATAAAGTTCCCTATCTCTAAATTCAGAAGGTCTACATTCCTCTTTTACAGAATATCTGAATAATCAGGTTTTTCAGGAAATGGTAGAACTGGAAAATAAATTCTCCTTGTATCAGTTTTGTCTACTTCTGAAAAGTCTGTAGGTAAAGTCACCCTTCTCTGGTGCAGTTCCTGAATGAAATAGACTGCAAGAGGACTGGGCTCTAACGAGAAGCACACAGCTGTAAAAAAATCTGAATATAACTGTCTACAGATACTAGTCAGGAAAGGTGCAACAGATCCGTGCTCCCACCCTGGAATACTCTTGTTTCGTAAAGAAAGCACAAAAAGGAAAATAATGTATGAAGTAGGCCAGCATTATCACTTAATCCCTGCATCTAAATCCTCAGGTGCTCTTATGAGCAGCTACTTCCTTGAGTATATTTTATTGGCTTTGAACATTGCCACGTAACCATACTCCTTGTTCCTATTCTTACTGTTATCACAGAGCAAATAAAACCCATTAAATAAATTAAATCTAGCAGATTTAGGACCCACTTCAACCTTTCCATCAAAGTGGGAAGAACACACAAACCTACATCTGCCAATGATTTAATTTTTGGCTTCTATTCTGAAATAGACATTTATTTTTGGAAAGCAACTTTTAAAAATGCAAGGGTTATGTTAGTCACTATAGAAATAAACATATTAGGTAGGGTAAAAATTATGCAAATTTCTGAAATAAAAAAAATATTATTTTGAAAGTTTCCAGGAGATTTCAATCTATTAAAGGAAATGCATAGCTATATCTAAGCCCATTTTCCATTCCACAGAAGGAATGTTAGATTTGTATGCCTCAGGTGCATAAAATGTGTTGAAAAAAATTTGAAGGTGTTTTTTGATCAGTTCAGCATGCTGTAGCAATAGCTCGGCTTGCAATTTTGATGGCACAACTTTGGCTCTAACATCAGGCTAAGTTCTGTTTTATTTCAAAAATAAGAACAGACATATCACTTTTTTAGTACTATATTTTTTTTATTTAGGCAGATATGGACTCCTGCTTTGCTTTTATGCAGTCAGATAGTGCAGACCAAATGAAACTTTGAGTTCACCTTTGAGGTTAGAGTAAGAATTTTTTTTTTTCATATATAACAGACTGCATCTTATCTTGAAGTGTCCTTTGTGGCTCAGATCTTTGTGAATCTAGGTTTCTTACATGGACCAAGGGCATTAGTACAGCAAAACCAGACATTTTCTCCTCTGTAAAAAGGAAGAAAATTCTCTTTAGAACGAAGAAAGAAAAATCCAATTTGGTGTCCTCAGGGGTAAGGGATAAGGGCAGAAGTGGGGGTATTTCCAGCAAAAACAGAATCAGAAAGTGGGTCAGGAAGAGTGAACTTTGTTTCTTTCTGCTGTTGCAGAATAGGGTAAAGTAGAGTCCTCCTCGCCAGCTGCGGTCACATTGTTGCACACCCTTACCTTTTCTCAGCATCAGCGAGAGATGCAATAAGCCGGAATATATGCGTTACTTTTGCTTCCAAAAATCTATTGCCCACACTACCTGCTATGTACCTTGCCCGTATATAGAGTCTTTTATGAACACTTAATCTTTGCAATTAAATTAGTCTCAAGTGGGATTGTATAGACAGAGCAGCTTTGTTTAGAATCCAAAGTGGGAGCAGCTTCTGAATTCATTTTCTGACTTTGTTTTTTTTTTCCTAAGTCTTTACCTGTCTTTAAGATTTAACTATAACTGACCATCTACTGGCAACTGTGCAAAGCCATATGGATTTCACAGAGTCAGACCATGAGCAGGTGTGAGCTTCACTGTAGGACAGCTACTGGGTCAGCAGTAGGGACTGGTATTCTGAATGACATCAGGGATGGATTTTTTCATCAAAATCATCTACAGCATGGTGGTCACCATCTCAGCCCAATTAATATCAAAGAATGTGGGTGGCGAATTAATATAAACTGCTGTGCAATGTACAGGGTAAGCTGACTGAATAAATATAAATTATTTCTTCCCTCAGCTTTCAGGTTGTAGTCGGTGGTTTTTTTGAAACAATAATATAAAGACTTTCTGAAAGAATGATATTTTTCAGTTTGGAGTGCCTTTATTGCATACTACCTATATTTAAATACCTGAAAACATAGCATATATCACATATATCTCTAAAATGACACATTAAAATAATATAGTTCATAGTCAACAAGCCATGTGATGTTAACTTAGAGAAATCCCAATAAATTAAGAAGCTCATTTAATGACAATTATGATAACTTATGTTCATTTAAGAAGTATTAGTTTTCAATTTTACAGGTCCCTAGAGTCACCTTTGACTCATTCCTATAGTTGTGAGTGGTCTGGGGCAACACAGACAGTGGTCTCACAGATGAAAATAATAAGCTAACCCAGTTTTGAAAGATGATAGAATTTTAAGAAAAAAATGCATGCTCTGAATGCTACTTTAGTTGGTATTTCCTGTTCTAGTCTGTCATGGTTTAACCGCAGTAAGCAATTAAGTACCACACAGCTCTCCGTGGGATGTAGGGGGAGAGAATTGCAAGGGTAAAAGTGTGAAAAACTGGATTGAGATAAGAACAGTTTAGTAACTGAATAATAAAAGTACTAATAATAATTTGAAATGAAAAAGAAAATAAAGAGAGAGAAATAAAACCCAAGAAACACAAATGATTGAACTAGATGATATTAAGGTCCTTCCCAACCCTAACTATTCTAACTAGTCTATGCAATTGAAAACAATTGCTCACCACTGACTGATGTTCAATCAGCCCCCGAGCAGTGGCCCCCCAGCCAACTTTCCCCCCAGCTTTATACGCTGAGCATGGCACCATATGGTATGAAATATTCTTTTGGCTAGTTTGGGTCAGCTGTTCTAGCTGTGCCCGCTCCAAACTTCTTGTCCACCACCATCCTACTCACTGGTGGGGTGGGGTGAGAAGCAGAAAAGGTCTTGACTGTGTAAGTGCTGCTCAGCAATAATGAAAACATCCCTGTACGATCAGCACTGTTCCCAGCATAAATCCAAAACATAGCCTCATACTTGCTACTGTGAAGAAAATTAACTCTATCCCAGCCAAAACCAGCAGTCTACAAAACAGATAATCAAAGCTGCTGGTATATTAATTCATACTCTTTAAAAATCTCCTTGCAACTGTGTGACATTTAGTATATCATTTTGGAAATACACTTTATTATCAAAGCTTCTTTGAACAAAATATTTCTCATTAGGTGGGTGCCAGTTTAGAAGTACTGGACACACTCAGTGAACTGCTAGCTAAAATATGGACCAAACCATGAATTCATACAGAACCTAATCTGAAGATCACAGTCCTTCTGCGGTGAAAACTGGTCAAACTGATTCAGTTCTCAATGTAATTATTATTCTAAAATACTGAAGCAAAATTATTTTGTTTAGTGTATCTAAAACACAAAAGAAGCAAGCACTGAAAATCAAGGGTCTGATGCCAATACACTGATACATCAAAGTACTGACCATCTTCCTCAGCCATTCAGCATGAACTCATACATTCCTCAAGTAATCACTAATCTCAAGATCTAACATATTCATTAAAAAGCATTACACTTGCCTAGTAAAACAGCATAATTGCGATTAGTCAATCTCTATTTTCTTGGTGAATGCAAGTGTGAAAAGATACAGTGTATTTTTCCATCCTTGCAATGTTTCCAAACGTCTACATTAATTGTTTCTATGTTTCAGTTTCAGTTAACTTTTTCATTATTTTGGCACTGTCAGCATTATGCTATCTTTTAAATTTTCTCTAAATATGAATTAGATTTCATAGCTGGTGTTTAACTGCATGTCATATTAATTGCAGAAGTATTAACTGTTCAAAAGCTTGAACATGAATGCATTCATTTTTTTTTTATATAAATAGCAAATATGTTAGTGTAAATGACCATAAATGTCTGAATTTGAGCTTTAGAACAGCAGAGCAATATAATGCAACATGGGTCATTAAAAATTAGATCTAAATATAGACTTTTGTATACACAGGCATTTCCATATGATTGTAAAGATAAGTGTGTTGGCTATGTGTTATCTTCTTGTCCAGTTGTGTCCCATTTTTTCCTAGGTGATTTTGATTAAGATTCAAGTGCTGAAAGCCCAATAAGGCTAACACTGAAGTAAACAGGAAAATACCTATTAATTTCTGCCAAAGCTTTGGCTGACCCTACACAGCTATTTGAAATAACATCAGTTTGTCAGGATTTTTTGAATAGCTAATATTATAAAAACAAGTGATTGACCACTTGGTATTAGCTAATATGCTACCATTAAACATGCTCACATCTTTCCCAGAACTAACTTACAATTTTAATTTCTTTTGCATGCTTAGTTCTGTAAAAATTGACCTACCAACAAAAGATTATAAAAAATTATAAAACACTGATACCCGAAGTTCTGAACAGCATTAAGAGACAGAGTATGTGAAACTTGTTTTCTTCATCCAGTGTAACGCGTTTCTGCTCATTACCCTGCACCATAAAGATTACATACAGAGGAGCAGTATTTAAGTACAGATAATAGAATCATAGAATGTTTAGGGTTGGAAAGGACCTTAAGATCATGCAGTTGCAACCCCTCTGCCATGGGGAGGGGCACCTCACACTAAACCACGTCACACAAGGCTCTGTCCGACCTGGCCTTGAACACTGCCAGGGATGGAGCACTCACAACTCCCTTGGCCAACCCATTCCAGTGCCTCACCACCCTCACTGTAAAGAACTTCTTTCTTATATCTGACCTGAACTTTCCCTGTTTAAGTTTAAACCCATTACCCCTTGTCCTATCACTATAGTCCCTGATGAAGAGTACCTCTCCAGCATCCTTGTAGGCCCTCTTCAGACACTGGAAGGCTGCTACGAGGCCTCCACAAAGCTTTCCCTTCTCCAGGCTGAACAGCCTCAACTTTCTCAGCCTGTCTTCATACGGGAGGTGCTCCAGTCCCCTGATCATCCTTGTGGCCCTCCTCTGGACTTGTTCCAACAGTTCCATGTCCTTTTTATGTTGGACACTCCAGAACTGTACACATTACTCCAAGTGAGGTCTCACAAGAGCAGAGTAGAGGGGTGGGATCACTTCCTTCAACCTGCTGGTCACACTCCCTTAAATGCAGCCCAGGATATGGTTGGCTTTCAGATCTGTGTAAGCACACACTGCCAGCTCATGCTCATTCACTTGTCAACCAACACCTCCAAGTCCTTCTTGGCAGGGCTGCTCTGAATCACTCATCCACCCAAACTGTAGCTGTGCCGATACATTCACATTTGTATCTCACTGATAAATTCTGGAAAAAATTGTTCATTAGTAAAACAAATACTCATTAGTCTATACAAGGCTGCTGCCAAAACCTCATCATGAAGTTGCTGGATCTAAAGTACAGTATGGTTGACTTAAGAATCATGTGAACTGAAGATGTCTCATGTCTGTGACCATGATTTCATATTACAGACTACTGCTTAGGAAGTGAAGAATGGGGGGTTGAGAAAGACTATAGTAATAATATTGTTTTTTTATTTCCCAGTTTAAATGAAAAAACCATGTTAGAATTAATTTTGCACCATATTTTACAAATCACTGGAGCAAACATCATCACTTGTCC
Organism: Psittacus erithacus; assembly: GCA_009867235.2. Lineage (NCBI taxonomy): Eukaryota > Metazoa > Chordata > Aves > Psittaciformes > Psittacidae > Psittacus > Psittacus erithacus. Next base: position 32,042 of record WYDI02034514.1, read on the forward strand.
TTCATAATCTTTAATTTCTTTGTAGCTGAATAAGAATTTACACCAGGAAGATGATTTAACAGGAATAGGGAAAAAATCGTAATAAGAAATACAATGATTTTTTTTTTTTAAACTGTTGTACTAATTATATCTTCTCTTATTTAATACATAAATAGATTGATAAAATATGATCATACTATTATGACTCATTTACAAATATTTGTCTTAGGGGTTGGAAGGGTGGGAATTGAACAGATTTTTACATTCTCTATTCATTCTGAACATTTAATATAGTTTATTTGAAAACCTTACAGTGCCTTTGCCTTCCTTGAAATAACTATTTGTCAAAATTAAAAGTTTCATGATCTTTCTTGTGCACAATAGCTTACATAGATTGAAATAAAGACTGAATTTACAGAGAAGACAGAGAAGACTGCTTTAGATCTGTAGTTCAATACCGCCCTCTCCTGGAAGCAAGCCTGAGCGAAAATATCATCAATATTTTTGAAATTTGTACAAGTCTTGTTTGTCTTATTTTTAAAATACGAATATCACTTGTAATAATTCAAACAATATGTTCATGTTACTGGAGAAGAAGAAAATTAGAATCTTTTTTGCTTTTTTCTTGTGACGACATTAATCCACCAAAGTTAAACCTCCTAGTACATATTTGCTGTGAATTTAAACAACTATATTTTAGATTTATTTAAAGGTGGGTACAAATTTGACCAGCCTTCATAGAGTTCCCAAACCATGTATAGTTAACACTATTATCTTTTAACCACTTACAAAAATCATTATTTTTTGTCCTCTGTTGGTTAATCCAGGGTACCAAAATGTTAGGGAAAGGGTATCCTCAGAGAAAGAAAAGATTAGTAATCTATTTCAGTTCAAATATAATATGAAAATGTGAATAAAATATCACTAGAAATTCTGGGAAAAGTAATAAGAAACATATTTATCTTACCAACTTATTTATATATTGTTGAGGAATAACAACTTTCCCTTTTCTCTGCTTACCTTGTGAGCTGTTTGCAATAGCTTCTTATGTACTTACATGTTTCCTATCACAGTTTCCAATACTGACTGTGTCTTTGGCAAAATTTCAATCGCTAAATGTACTGCAACTGTAAAAGCAGTAAAATCTATCCAGTCATGACAAGCCTAGGAGAAGAGATGTTGTGAAGGTCATCTGGAATCAGTTCCTGTTAACATCTTAATTTTTAGTGATTCCAAAAATAATAATCATGTGAATGTGTAAATTGAAAATAGATGACCCCTGGCACGAACAGCAAGGCTAAATTTGTTTTCAGGGCTCAACATCTTTTTCACAGCAGCCAAATGACAATCCTTTGACAGATTTGGAGCTTGTTATCAGCATCAGATATTTCAAGAAATAATGTATCTGTTAAAATATATATACTTATCTGTACGCAACTGTCTAGTACAGTTTATAATGTTTTCACAATTTAGCCCTACTGAAAGGATTGAAATTTCGGCATTCACTTCACTGAATCAGCAGTTTCATTTGGCAAATATAAATATGCATATGATATTTTCTTCAGGTAATAGAGAGTCCTAGGCTATTCACATTAAAATTAAAGTGGGATTATATGACAGAATACATGCATGTTGAATACAGTCAAACTGAAAATGAAATAAACTGGAATATTCAAGGTATTGGATAAATCCATGGGACACATTTTTTTTTTCTACTCACATAGCTACAAGAGGCATGCAATTACCAGAGACAAGTTCATGAAGTATTGGTGACAATTTTAGACCTCACTATGTACCATAGAATATAGACTTGCAACTACAATGAACATTTAAAAATCACTAGCACTAATTTCACATAAGATCTTTTACTTTCAATACTGAAGAGAAAATTCCTTTGACAGGATCTGCTTTGAAAACCTAGCTGCTCTTTTTCAACTTTTGTGCTTGTGGAAAATTAGGCACATATTTATTCAGATTTTTTGGGTGATGTGCAGTAATGCAATGTGCCATACTATATCAAAATGCCTCATTACAAAGGGGCTGATAATTTGAATTTGTTCATCCATCACAACAAATTCATTTGATTACCATTTGGGGTCAGTAGATCTGTCCATTAAATGGTGATGTAGGCAAGCATTTGGTTTAATGAAAGCAATTCTGCTATAAAGTTTCACCTATGAACCTCAGAAATATTACAGAGGTACATAATGAAACTACAGCCTAAAAAAAAGAGCACAATTGTTAACACCATTAAACAAAATATCAATTACCTTCTGGTGATCAAAACATCCTTATTTGCAGTCAAAGATCTCTAGATGACATGGAAAACTCAAGAATTCAGATTTAGTATGTTGTATACCTGGTAAAGGTTGAATTTCTAATGGTGAAGATTAGAAACCATGAAGGAGTAGTAACAATCCCACTTTTGTGACAGTTTATTTCTCCAAGGCAACTGAAGCACACACAGAGAAGTAAAACGATGGCTGTAGATAGAGTTTAGAAGAACTCTCAGTGGAGGCCTGGGAAGGAAGGCCTAGGATATAAATAGACAGGGATGTAAACGTGCATCTAATGTATGTCACAATATACTTCAATTTTAATTAGTTGCTTCAGGGTGAGGATGTGTTCATTCCAGAAGCTACATTTCCATTTAAACAGGGACATCTTGATCATTTTGTATTTGTGTGGAAAAAAAAAAAAAAATTGTTTGAATTACATTTAATCTTATCCCCAGGAGATGTACTTAGTACAATCATCTTTTTCCCATTCACCTTTTGTATATGTACATGTTTTCATACAACTGCCTTCTTCATCATGACTGCCTTCAAATGGCATAATTTTTTAATCCACTGGAAACTACAACCAATTTTAACAGAGATGGGAGCAGCAAGGACAATAATATTCTATAACTTTCATCAGAATAAATATAAGGGTCAGGAGGGTAGATTTTGTAGTTATTTGTGTGGCCATGAAGAAATTACAGAGGAAGCCCAACTGTGTTATAAACTAGAATTGAAGTAGGAGTTATAAAACCACCCCACACATTATTATCTGTAAGTATGGAATTACTTCACCAAAAAATACTATAAGTCTTAAACAAAAATTCTTAGAAAATTAAATAAAAAAATATGAAAATGTACACGGCACAGTATGCAACGTATAGCTTAAAATTTCTGCCTTTGGCTGAGCTCAAGTGAATCAAATCCCACTGCACCAGCAGGTTGGGACTGTCAGCAGAATCTAAAGGGTTGTTAACTCACTCTGAAATTATAAAAACAAGAGTTGGGCTAGGCTCAGTTGCCTGGACAGTCAGTACGGTGTTTGATGTAACCTAGAGTGTCTAAAACACCTGCACATGTGTAAGAGGACTTACAGGAGGCCTGCACTCTGCAAGAACAGCAACTGGAGCCAAGTGGCAATCCCAAGGGCATTTCTAATGTCATTAGGCACTGATTTTGAGACAGCTGGTGAGGGTTTACATTTAGTTAGTTGTAAAGCTGCCCAGCTTTCTAGATTTTGTTGACTGATGAAACCATGTAGAACACAAATATAGCATTCTTGTTGCTAGTAACATGCCATAAGCTTTGTAATGAGTTTTCATGGCCTCCAGTTTGTCAGGTCTGCTCATTCTGAACTTCGCTGATCTGCTTGCAGCCTTGTTTTACCTAATTTAGCTGCACCAGCAATTTCTCTTATTGACCAGATACCTAGAGCTTATTTGTTCTGCTTTCACGTATCTCTCTGTGGTAGAACCTTATTTCTGTACAGACAGTAATAACAAGCAGTTTTTCTATGTAGGATGAGCTATTAACTACTCATCAGTGCAGAGAAAGGCAGGCCTGGTGTGATGGCAAAGATCATCAGACGTAGAGACACACAATGTTTTGGAAAGGAGCTCAGACACATGATGGGGCACAAGCTTGGCACTGAAGATCCTCAACAATTCACCCAAGGTCAATTAAAGAAATGCAGACTAGAAGTCGGAAAAACAGTAATTTCAATCTAAGACTGGTAAAAGTCACTGTCCTTAGTATATTTGGAAGCAATACAGAACTGCAGACCAATGAGAAAAGAGCAAGGACATGAACTGTGTCAGCAAGCGTGTAAGGATTATTCCAACTGGATCTTGGAGAAAGCAATAAGGAACCATAAACACGAATGTCATATTCTTCTTGACAAAGGACTCCAGAAGCTGAAAACTGCATTGTCTTCCCACACATCACATGTATGAAGCCAGCAACCTTAGAAACAAAGGAGCAGGGGAAAGGTAAGTATAACACCAGGAAGAGGGGTATAAAAGAAGCCTGCTTATAACAGTTTTAATGGCAGTATTATTCATTATTCTTCCACAACAGCTAAATGTGAACTAGTACTGATTAGACTCTTATATTATAGTAAAAAAATATATAAAAAAATCATATTATATATTTTATTATATTAACAATAAATTGTTGATTGTATGTGTTTAAATGGTGTGCTTCCTTTTTACCCATAAACAAGATTTTTGGTTTAACAGTGGAACTTGTCCTGTTGCTTGCATAGATGCACATGGTGACCCAGCATATCATCTGGTGCCTTCCAAAAGGTGCAGCTCTCTTGTAATTTTACTGTCTTGGCTGCCAAACCATTCTGGAATTCTGAGGTAGTCTAAGTTCTCTCATAAAACATTAAGAATTTGTGTTTAGGTAACTGAATTGAATCCCATCTCTCCACTGACTTTTGAAATGTGGGCTACACAACTGACGTTTTAATTCCTGAGCTGAACTCCAGCTAACAAATGACAATTTACCTACATATAACTAAGTATTATGGCAGTGCAGAAAAATATTCACACATTTAATCTTGCAAAAAACATTTCAGTATCGTATTCGTTTTTTCTACAGACTTTATAAAAGACATCAGTGATCTCGTAGAAGACAAGCAAGTGTATTTTAAAATGTAATATAAAATTTCCATTCTTCTCAATCAAGCACCTGAGAAACTTTAATGAAACCAACAAGATTCAGTGGTTAGCACTTCCACATTTGAGAGTTAATAAGAGTAGGAGATGAAAACCCTATATGCTAGGTTCTTAAAAACACCAATACTCACTGTACTACCTTGAAAATTTTAAATTAACTGAACATCTATATTTAGCTTTTGCAAGATTAATTGTATTTATGCTCAGCAAGATAATATTTTAGGATATGCTATTGTCCTGGGTTCAGCATTAGCAGTCATTTTTCTCCTCCTTAGTAGCTGGTACAGTGCTGTGCTTTTGACTTTTGGTCTGGGAACAGCGGTGATAACACTGATGGTTTTAGCTACTGCTTAGAATGTTTAGACTGATCAAGGACTTTCTGAGCCTCATGCTGTGCCAGGGAGGAGGGGAAGCAGGGACGAAGCAGAGACAGGACACCTGACCCAAACTGACTAAAGAGGTATTCCATACCGCAGCACGTCATGCCCAGGATGTAACTGGCAGTTATCCGGAAGGGCTGGAGATTCTGCTGGGGTGGGGCTGGGTATTGGTCAGTGGTGAGCCTCTGTATTCTCTTATTTCCTTTATCATTATTATTATTAGTGGTAGCAGTAGTGGTTTGTGTTATACCTTAGTTAATAGACTGTTCTTA
>WYDI02034515.1:0-18002 GCA_009867235.2 Psittacus erithacus
TCCCTGCCCATGGCAGGGGGGTTGGAACTAGATGATCTTAAGGTCGTTTCCAACCCTAACTATTCTATGATTCTATGATCTTTAGAGGACGCCTTTATATAGAGAAAGATGCCATGCAGAGATGCTTAAAGCAGGTAAGGAAAATCACGGCATTGTTTGGAAGCAATAAGTACAGCTTCTGGAACTTGAAATAGAAACACATCAGCATCATGTGTCTTCTAGGCCAGAACAGACAGCTGTGCCTTTCCAGAAGGGAAAATGGAGTGAGAGCAGCAGATGCCTGCGGGAGAAAGGATGGACACTGTGCTAAAAGGGTAGAGAACATCACCTGATATGGGACTTTAAGCAACTTTCTCTCATTTTATTCCTGCAGAGTCCAACTCACAGCAGATGCCATTAATACAATAATATTATGCATTTCATTTTTGAGTACATTCACTTTAACACATTTGAAGTTTTTCTGTTTTCTTAAAAAAAAAACAAACCAACCAACCAAAACAAAACCAAACCAAACAAACCCCACTTCTTGATCAACTGCTGGAGACAAAATAATTAAGTGCCCAAACTTACACTACTGAATATTTTGGTGAGAATTTCTTTGTTGCTGTGAGAGCTCAAGAAGAGTATAATCAATTTAATCACAGGCTAATAAAGAGACTGAAAAAGGAAAAAAAAAAAAAATTATGGGGAAAACCACTGTTACAAGAAAAACAAGAAGTTAATGAATCAGGGGAGCACTTGCACTACTAGTTATTTACTACATAGTTGTTAAAAATTTTCCAAGGATACAATTTTGCAGTTACAAAGTATCTCATAATTTAAGGATACTTCTGGTTTCAAAGGACTCCTCCCTCCCCCTCACCTCAAGGATGCCTATTTCATAAGATTTTATGAGACACAGGAATATCTATACAAAGTTCCATAATTCTCCAGAAAACACTCAAGCCTTTATTTTGATCTACCTTGATTCCATGCAAATAAAAACCTATGTGTGGGTGACAGGACAGAAATAGTTAACAGGATGGATCCAGGCTTTTTAGCCTTTGTTCGGCTTATGCTCTGAGAACAGTGAAGAAAACACTAGGTGCTATTGCCCTAGTTGGGCTTAAGCCTTGGGAACGGTGAAGAAACCACCAGGTGTTAATGCCCTGGTTGGCCTGAGCCTAGGGAACTGTAAAAAGAAAAATGAAGGGTAAAGATCGGTTAGCAAAACAAAGCAGGCAGTTTGCAAGATAAAGCAGGATGTGCATCTCAAAGACAGACCAAACAATGTGAATATTTGTAACCCTCAGTAGCTTTGCTAAATCGGGATGGTACGGGAGTAAAACAGTGGAAAGTTACTGCTTAGCATGTAGTAGACTATAAAAGGGATGTGAGACACAAAATAAAGGTCTTCAGGTTTCACCAGACCTGGAGTCTGAGCCTTCCATCTCCACACCTATGTTTCAAATGAAAGGCTGACAATACCGGTTATTTTTGTAAGACATACCCCTCTAGTCACCACAGCACAAAACTGTACTTGGTCTTCTTATAGGGCAAACACATCAAAAGAAGCAGATAAGAAGCATTTTTATGCTGGCTATATGTGGTAGCAAGTTTACGCATAAAAAAACAAATGATGCCCTGAAAAAGTCTGCTCCCATTAGAAGCTGAAGGTTGGTAGCTCTAGGTGACTGACAACAGCCCACGTGTAGTTTTATGTACACTCCAAATGTTCTTCGTTGAAACCAGCTTTAACATTTTGACTGCAGGTTTGAGTAAAGCTGATGGATTTTTAAGCACTGTATTATTTGTCCTTGTAATTAGGTGGAAAAGACTTTCAAATGCACAGAGCTTTTCAATTGCCCATGAAGTTCATCAGTGACAGAGACAGAGGGAAATTCTGAATTAACAATTCCAAGGTTTGATATACAGGAGAAAAACATTTATACATAGCACCCAGAATGAAGAGATGTCACATATTTAGGCAATGCCCTGACTAGAAGTAGCATTATTCTGAAACAAAGCATTTTATAAGGCGCTTCTGGGTTAGTACCTATGCTCCTGAGCTCATGGGGTCTCATGTTGCATGGTGCCTAACACCAAAAGCTGGCACAGACACCTGCAAGCTAAATTCTGACAGGTACTGCTTTACCATACCACTTCCCTGTATAATACACTTATTTACATCTCCATATAGCAAATTTCAAAGTTCAGGTCTGCCTTAAATCAGAAGACTATTAGACAGGTTTGGTCTTTCTTTCAGTCCATATGCGAAACTAACATGACACAGTAGAAGAAAGTGGAATTATGGATGAGCCTTAACTTTGCAAAGAACACAAGAAAATAATTGAGATTTGAAATTTCTCAGCACCTCTGAAGTTCAAGCTATTCTGTAACTTCTGCTATCTCAGGCACAGCATAGCAAGTTTATAAATACATCAGGAAAAGGATGAAAAGGAAGGTCAATAAGATTCAGTGACTGAATTACAAGATCATTGAAAAGGCCAGTTGTATGGTTCACTACCCATGGTGGTCAGTAATGAGACAGCAGATGACAGGCCAAATGGAAAGAATAAAAAAAAAACGTAGTTATCTCACCCACCTGCAGCATTATCAGAGATCATTTAGCACTGAGCTTCCAGGCCAGTCTCTGCTGTGTTGCCCTATGACAGGCGCACATGATTTACAAAGAGGTACAAGAACAAGAGTTCCTCTAGAAACAGATGAGTTCAGCAACCCCCCAGAAGCCAAATGCACAAGGTGAACCTTACAGGTTAGAGTAAGTATTGGGAAATATGGAGGGAAGCGTAAAGTGAGACACAAAGGCAGGGAAAACATAATAATGAACAAATGAAGTGTTAGACACCTCACTCTGCTGTTCCCTGTAGAATCTGCCTGCCTCTTCTATGGCATGGGTGTCCTTCAACATCCTATAGAGATTGGGTTCAGACTGCGCATGGTCTTTATTTCTCTCTTCCCTCCTTCCTGCACTTACAAATTCTGCACTGACCTTTCACCTCCCACTGTTATCAGCCAGCCTTCCTTCAAAAACAAGGTTTCTTTAAACATTCCTCAGGAGGACCTGTTGTGTCCCTTTATGCTCAATTCTATAGGATCCTATGTGAGCTTCATGTCCTCCCTCCCTCATTATTCAATGACAGCTAACTATCCCTCAAGGGGTCTATATATGTATGTCCATCTTCATTGTGCCACCCCTTTCCTCCCAAAACTTGCCTATGAGAATCATCTCTTCTTCCACAAGGGCTCTGTGCACTTCCATGTTTTAGTCACTCCCATGCACTATGAACCAGGCAGGGGCTGCCCCCTTCACTTGTGCTACCCACGACTGGCACCATCTCCCAGACCAGACCAGCACCAGTCAAAACCCCTCAAAAGTAGACCTGCACATGTTCATTTGTTCCACATCTTCCGTCTTCCACCTATGGCTTAAACTAAAGCATAACTACTGTTAAGGTAAAGGACATCACTTGTTGCCACAAGAAAAGTCTTCAATCCACAGGCAAATGCAAATGTGTTCAAACCCTGCTGTAAGGTAGGTTACCAGTTTTCCCTGGGCTGGTGTTATGACACTTCCCCAAAGCAAAACACTGACCAGAGATCCTAAGAACATCCTCTGATATTCTAAAATTTATCAGTGCAGCCTTCAAAGGTAGCAGTTAAGACACACGAATTAGGTCCTAAGATAAGGCATCAGACTACATGAGCAAGCTCAGAGACGAAATATGACAGAAAATAATCAGAAGAGAAAGGACAATAAGCAAAAAGGAAATCCTGTGCCATTACCTCCAAACTCTTAACACTGAGGGACATGCATTTTAACCCTCAGCTTTTCTAAATGATATTTTTCACATGGTAGGCAGTAAAAGCTAGAAGGCACAAACCTTGTTAAAATCAAAGTTTATAAGGTAAGTTGGGGGGACAAATATTAGAAAAACACAAGTAATCTACTAAAATTCTTGAGGGCTGATTCAAATTTTACTAAAATCCAAGAGAAGTATTTTACTCCAATAAAGGGAAGCACCTTGAAAAGATTGTGCCACAAATATTTGATCAACACTACTTGAAATACTTCACTGAACTCCAAAATTTAAACATACTATAAGAACAACATAGCATACACTGGGCTGAAATTATAAAGTTTGCTCCCACACTGAGTAGGAAACTCTTTAGAGGCCCCAGATAATTTCCTAACAGCAAAAGAATTAAAATTATAGTAATGATGCTAGTTCTAACACTCTCTAGTGTGCACCTCTGCTACAAATGTCCTCCTCAAGTTCATTCCTCTGCTCAGCTCACACAAAACTCCAGTTCTCCTACTCATCCTTCGCAATATCTTCTCACCTATGACTCATGCAGAAGTAATTCCCATTTATATTACACAGAATTGATGCAAGTTCACCTCAATTATTATTTTTTTTTCAGAAGGGCTGGCAGTTCTTTTTTTCATTAGTTTTCCATTGGTTTATGGCTGACACAATCATATTTCCAAGCAGCCAATTAGCAAAGAAAATATTTGCCAAAGAGCAGTCCTAAGAATTCCCCAGAGCTAAAATTAAAATGCACTCAGCTAAATGTTTGAGATATGATTGTTTACATACTAAATTATTCTTACAAAAAGTATATTCTATTAGGGAACAACTTAATTAAAATACAAACAATAAAACAAACTGGTAAAAGAGTTTCAATTGGCTCTTCATTATAGAACACAACTTTCAAACATATTTTTTCCAGATTTTTTTTAATTATGCAAATTAATGTATTCATTAACAAGGCTTGAAAGAACAGTATTTGCATTTTTATGGAATGTTGGTAGGGTGGGGTTTTTTTGAGACTTAAACTCTACAAAAGAAAATAACTTTTCAAATCTTCTATTAAAGCAATCTTTTTTCCATTTATAAATATAGCAGTCACAACTTTGAGGTCAGCATTTTCTAATGCTTATGCAAAAAAAGCAGTATGCTATAACTGAGAGGCAATGGATGACAAAAGTTGGCTTTCCAAAGAAAAATATGTCTTATTATTTTTTAAACAAAGGAATGTCATTCAATGTAGTCATATAATTTCTTGTTATGGAGTTTTCTTCTGTATGAAAATGTACGGAAAAGGAGCTTGGATAAGCATCTATAAATAATAAATATGAGCATTCAGCTGGATGAGTGCATGGAAAATTGCTACAGGAGGGCTCAGGGGTGTCATGTGTCAATACAAAGAAATCAATAAACTGCCAGGATTGAGTGAAGGAGGACACCTCTCCAGATACATGAACCACCCTTCTCAGGAGCAGAGCAGTGATGTCAACAGCAGAGTCCTCACAGCTGGCAGAACCCGCATGTTCCCAGAGCACCTGTAGCACCCTGGACACAAGCTGACCTAGCCTACAAGCAGCTCTGGCCTCTTACAACCCTGCATCTGCAGAATAAGTAGCTGCTGACATCAGCTGCGTGGCCCTTAGCTGAAGCTTGCAACAGGCAGCCAAATGTGTCACAGCAGATGGTTCAAGATGCAGCAAATGGAGTGTCGTGTGCCTGCATAGAACATGACAGGTCAGAGACCTGCTGGGTACTCCTCTTCTGCTTTCTGGCAGTTTTGGTAGGCTTTTTTTTTTGTCTGTTTACTTTCTATATAGACAGATGTCTAACATGAAACATAGTCTGGCAATGAAATTCTCTCTGTACTACTATCCTCCTATAACTCCACTGCTTTAAACGTAAGAACTTGTTAGGGGTGGTAGTTTCTCATAAGCAAGGTCTAGCAGCACTGACCAAGTTTTATAACATGCTTATTGCCATCACAGGTGAGTACAGTACTGAAATATGTGATAGAGGGTAAACAAATCTCATTTTCCACAATAGTCCTTACATTCCCGGCATGGTCTACCTCCAAACCACTCCCTGGAATGGCCTTATGCCATTAGCCATTCACGTTCAACTATCTCCATCATCGGCTTCTCACCTGAAGCTGCCATTCTCCAGCTCATCATAGTTAAACTTTCACAGGAACAAGAATAGCTCCGAAAAGAAAGTAAAATAAGCAAGCATTAATTATAATAAAGGAATATGCTCTTGAGAAGTAAAGAGCTGCTATACAAAACAGGAGTTCTTAAAATAAATACTGAGAAACAGAAGAAATAAAACATGTTCAGTTAGAAGGATTGTTTCTATATAGAGTGCTCCAAAGCTTTCCATATGGGACAAACAGATGTTAGCATGTACTGGGCAACAACAGATATCCCTTGCATGACATCTTGCACATCATTCCATTGGATTACATTTTTTTTGGATAAAAATATTGCTTGCTAATATAATATGAAGGATGAGGTTTACTTGTATGAGGGAACATGTTTGGACCCTGTTAGAATTAGTTACAGTATCCCATATCATGTCGGAAATTTCATATTTTTTGTGTTTAGTCTCAGGACGGTCATTTTTCCCTCACACCTTTCTTGGTAAGCATAGAAGAGACTCCAGTTGCTGTATATGTCAGCTTCCCTAACACCCAAAGTGCCCACTCAAAAGTGTTCTATATTTGAATCATTTCTGGCAATATACAATAAAACTGTAAAAGAATACTCAGTGATAAGTGTCAGATGCCTTTGCAATAAACTGATGATACAATCAGAGAGGAACTCTGAACTGACAGCTGCTCCTGCCATCCCTAATCAACAGAAGAAAAAAGTGGAAACTAAATCAAAATCTAATCAATATCATCCATGAACACCAATTCCTGGGACATCCTGAACTCTGCAGAGGACAAAGAAAATACTAGGTTTCTTTATTTTTGAGCAATGCAATGATTAGATTTCATTGTTGACCAATAGCTTCATGCTGTCCTCCTGGGAATACATGGACAAATGAGGCTTAATTATTTTACTATACTATTATTCATTTCTTTGTTCCATTTTTTTAGTCTTCATCACATCATCACAATACTAAATTAAGAAAGATCTGAAACAAAGATGGGTTTATATCTTTGTGCTTGCCACAGTGGGTCCCTGCTCCCTGCAGAACTAACCCAGGGCAAAATGGTGAGCAACCCCGGGAATGCCAGGCCAGCAATTTCCCCAAACATTTGTAATGGGAAAGCTCCACTCCAGAGACAGCAAGTTCCAGAAGCTGTAAGAGCTTACAGTCAGATCTACATTGTGCCCAAAATATCATGCCTTCACGTAAGACAGAGAGTACATAAATGTGCTAATCCTTTCCGCACTTATTCCTGATCATAGCTATATTGGCTTTACTGGTAACATCCTACAGCCACTGCAGGACCATGCCTCCAAAAGTCACCAATTTAATGTGAAGGCAGATTGTCAACTTAATATGAAGCTAAATGACCTAGGATACCTCAATAGTAGAATACAGTAAAACAGAGAATGCAAGTATACATTATTTGTTACACCATAGCAAGCTGTAGTAAAAACTGTTTCATTGTACTGCCACAATAAAAGGGGGTTTGCGGCAGTATTTGGAAAGAGTATTTAAAAGTCTGACCATCATGCACTGTGGGAGAAACAATTAGCAATGTGGTTTTATAATGTAATGGAAACTGTTTTGAGTGAACCTCAAAAGAAAAGAAATCCTTTTAAGTTTCAAAATATTTGGATCCCCAGATGAGTTCATCCCAACTTTTTTTCATTTGCAACAGCTTTATCCTTTTTTTCTTCTAGTAAAGTGGATTCTGTGCTCCTTCTCATCTTCATTTGACTAGTGGTCCAAGCCTTGCTAATTAACAACATAATTCTGAAAACTTTTGTCTCTTCCCAATTCTGGTTCTTCCCTAACTCACTTTTTTTTTTTTTTACATTTTTTTTTTTTTTTTTTTTTTTAGGAACAACATTATCCAAATATTTCTATTAAAACTGTGAGATTTGTTCATTACTGGCTTTCATTCTTCCTGGTGATGACTGTCGACAGCCTACCAAAAGCAGTTACACCTACATTAGGTCTCATGACATTAGTGATTTAGAGTATCTTACTATTGGTATCGTATTTATTTATCAGGTAATAAACACTCTGTAAACATGACTGCATGCAAAGTTTCACTCTAGTTGTTATTTAATACTGCCAATTGATCTTTACAAATATATTTACAAAAGTTTAAAAGAAAAATTGGGAACACTGTTTTAAAGTAATGGGTACCGCAAATTACAAAATACCTCCTTATAAAAAAAAAAAATATTTTGCAAAAATTGTCTGCTTTTGGCAATTTCCAAAAGAACCAGTACTGTATCCCTCTTTCCACACACCATTCCTGTTCTACTACATTCACGCCTGCTCCAGTGACCGTAAGACTTGCTCCAGTGACTTCTGAGGCTTGGGGAAAGTGAGAAATTTTTGGGGCTGTAGATCTAAATACTCATCCCATCCTCTTTTATTTCAAATCCGCATCTTCCTCCTTGCAAAAGCACGTACATACACACATTCATAGAATCACAGAATGGCTGGAGTTGGAAAGGACCTTAAGATCACCTAGTTTCAACCCCCTTGCCATGCGCAGAAGCGCCTCACACTACACCATGTTGCCCAAGACTCTGTCCAGCCTGGCCTTGAACACTGCCATTCTATCATTAGGAACTTAACATGGGCAATCATTATGTTGTTTGAAAGAAACTGATTGAGATGCAACAGCATGAAATTATACACTAAGGAGCCATAGAATAACAGTGTGAAAAAAATCTACCATGATCTTAAAAGCGGCAACACCCTTCCACAGCACTTGCTGAAATCAGTGCTCAGGGAAGCTGGACCAAAGAACATGGTTTGCATGTGTGTGATGACAAGTGTGTATGCATGCATGAATGTGAATGGCATAGTTCATATTAAATAACCTCTATTTACATAATAACTTACATAAGAGCAAATAATAACAGGAAGTCACTTAAAACTCAAGTAAGTCTGTTTCTGAGCGGCTTAACTGACATGTCGATGTTATTCCCAGACTCGGAATTCCTGGAAAACAGGAGGTAGTCACAAATAAACAGTTTATATTCATAAGCCAAGCTAATTTAATTCATCCAAGATGAAGACTTTGATCAATTTTATTCAATGCTTTATTTAGAGGAAGTGCATCATATTTCTATAGCCTCATCATTGGATTGATTTGTCCATCTATTCTAAAAGGCAAATAATATTTTTTTAAGTTAGATGTTTGTCCTGGCTTTAACTTTGAAGAGGAAGGGTCAGATCTGCTCCCTCCTTTCTCCCTCCCAGAAAACTTATTGGAAAGCAACAACTCTGAAGTTTCTGCTTCACATCAAATCTGGCTAAACAAACAAGTTCAGATTTCCAGACTGACAAGTCGCTCACACTACCAATCATATAGAATCATAAAATCATAGAACAGTTAGGGTTGGAAAGGAACTAGTTCCATCTTCTTAGCTGGATCATCCAGTTCCAACTATATATATAGTCTCACTTCCTTTGGATTGCTTAGTATTTTAAAAAACATGGGAGATTTCCTGTTTAAAATGTTAAACAGAAGGATGTAATTACCTCAGATGAAAACATTCCCTTATTTATTTGGACTGATTTCTTTTTTCTTTCTTCAAAAGTAAGAAAATGTTTTGATTCTGTAGCTGACTTTCAGGCTTACATCAATAATTGCCCTCTCATGTGGTCAAATGCATGTTGAAATAAGCAACCGTATTTTGCAAACAACTGTTTTTGGGTAAGGTTTGGCACCTTTAAATCTACTAATTAGTAATGTTTCAGCAAGACTAAGAAAATAGAAGCAATATGCTTCGGCCATATTATCCTCTTCAACAGTTATAAGCAGTCTTTGTACTGTACATGGATCTGAGTTTCCATCATCAGTATTTATTTCACCAAGCTCCAGAATTTTTCATAACTGTCACTTTGGATGTTCAGAGCTTTACTATTAACCTCAATATGGGTGTTTTGGGTAAGGAAGAGCATAAGGAAAAGCCTGGAAGAGAAGCAAAGACAACCAGAGCAATGAAGCAGTTGTCCTCAATAGGTAACAGCTTTCTGACAAATAAGGTGTCATCCCATGCTCATAGAGTTCATGCTGAGATTCATTTACTCGACAAATTACTCCCCCAAAATTTTAGCTTCATTATTTCCTTAGATAATTATGTCTGTAATTTTTTTTCCTGCTGGAGTGATTTGTGATGGTAGTGAGCATCTGGCATCATGTTATACACAAGTTTCTTTCCAATTACTATGAAAAAACAAATGTCATTTTATGAATGTTTTGTTTTGGAAAAAGATTATGCCCTAGGTAAGCTTCAAATATAAATGTAAACACACACATACGTTTTTCCACACACTCTAATACAGTCCAGTGTATGTAAAATCAACTGCATAACAGAATACACAAAACCTTTTCACCTCACTATGATTATAACAAACATCGCATGAACTGTTCAGAAAGAGCAGTAGCAAAATATTTATTCAAAGAGCCTAGCTTTCAGTAAAAGCCAAGAGTTATTAAGCTCTGCACATACTCTGCTTGAGAACATTCCAAACCTACATAACAATTGTGTTGCTCTGGAAGTATTTATTGCCTTTTCAATGCATGTATTTTTTGTCTTTTTCTCACTAAAAATCAGTTCTCTGGTAGAGCTCTTATCCCAGTCCTGGTTCCCAACTGAGGATAGAAAACCTTAAAATGTATATGAGGATTTTGATTGTTCATAGAGATAATTCTGTTACAGAGCTAGCTGTGGGTAGAAGGAAGTGTATCCAAGTCAAGTATATCCTCACTGCAGATACCCACCTGAGTAAAGACATCTAACCCAAGTGAGCTAAGATAACAAGGGCATCTTCAAATCCTTCAGCTTTTCAAATCCTTTACTGAGATTCATACCTCATGTCCACCTTACATTTGTATCGTGCACTGGGCTCAGACTAGATGGATTAAGCAGGTAGATTAGCCAAATTTCCCTAGGCAGTTCACAGTTGCAATGAACCTCTTCTTTCTCTCTTAGATGGTATTTTATAGGTGGCCTCACCTTCCTCTGAATTTCTGCTGAGTTTCTTATGCATACCCTTTTCATTAGCTTTTTGTTTTATGGGGGGTGCTTGTTTGTTTTATTTCATTGTTCAGGCTGTATTTATAATTGCTTCATGCCACTAGTCACATATTTCTACTGCAATTTCCCAAAGTAAAAATGTCATCTGTGTAGACCACAAACAATCTGCTAGTCTATCAAAAACTTGTACATTCCTGTATCTCACAAGGGAAGATTAAAACAGTTTCAGATAATTAAGGAAAAGAGTGCTTCCTTGGGGGATTATTCCCTAATAAGTACACTGTTTGTTCTGCAACCTCAGTAGATACCATCTCCGTGCTCTGATCTTGCTTGATGGTGGGAGTGCACAGACTCCTGAGCTGATGTTTTTCAAGTGTCAGGTTAAAAATTTCGAGGACACAGTGGCAGAGTACTTTGCCTTGGATGTGAAACACCCCTTATCAGGACACTGAGTCCATATTACCCTTTTGGGTGTCTCATCAGCTGTGCCAGACCACGCAATATTCAGGCTACCCCCTTTGTTCTTGGATGTTCATGTTGCACTTCAGTCCTCACTTGGGAATTCATAGGCCAGCCCAGGCATTACTGACCTGCTGCAGCACCACAGGACACTGTGACAGCTCCCATCTTTGGAAGAGGGGCACTTACAAAGATCAGTTTAACAATTCATTCCCGTGACAGAGAAATTAATAAACTCTGAGCTTTTGTATTCCAGGGGACCTTCATACAACTGAACAATTGTTGAAGAGAGGAGTCAGGTAAAAACAAACTCAATTAACGCTAGAAGGAATAGGGCTAGAGCAGAAGGGCTCCTCACTGGAATTTAGCCAACATATCTATGTCTGAAGTCTTAAGACCTGAAGGAAATGCCACACGGAAAATCTCGTATAATATGCCAGACCACCAGACATGGCAGCACAGCAGATCTCCTTTCAGTCCCATTCACATCCATTGAACATGGCTACCTAATAGAAACTGAGTTCTCCCTGGTGAAGTTCCATCCAAATAAATACCCAAATTTTCAATCTGTAGGGCTGGCTGCAGACTAATTCCTTATTAAAATACACACTGAGCAATTCAGCCAGTCAGTTTCCACATCACTGCTGCTGACTGAGGCAGCTGCAGCATCAAAACAATTTTACTACATCACCACAACCTCAACTCAACCTAGGTGGAAGAAAAGAATCTGTAAAGATAGAATTTGCTAATTTCAAGCCTGAGGATAATAAATTGGCCATTAAAAAAACGTTTAGCTGCTCTCCTGTAACCCAACCTTCACAGTGATGGGCACTACACTTCAAAGCTTGCAAATAACGGTAAACTTACCTCAAAGAAACTGCAAAGAGGTTCTAAGTGAACTCAAAGGCTGTTCATCTAATGTCTTGTTCCTGACAGACTTAGTGAGGTCCTGTTTGAGCTCCTAACCAGGTCCAGATCTGAAGTTACAAAATTTATTTTCTATTTTCAACATTCCAAAATGCACCTCATGAATGCTGTGAGACAGGGCTGTCAACTTTTAAATATAAAAGGGAATTAATAACCTGTTGTCCACTAGCTGGTTTCTGCATTTCTGCTGCAAATCCATAATATAAATGAAATGTCATAAAACTGGTTATTATCTTTTTTTCCCTTCAGCTTCTCTGGGTGTGTTATTTGCAGTTAATTTTATTTCTCCCACTATTGTCTGAAAGGATGGGAAGCAATTGCATGTATATTCACTAAAATTATGTATTTTTTGGTTTTAAAAGGATAGCTTCAGAAGTTTGCATTTTCATCTTTATCATGAGAAAATAGTTTTTACAAGGAGATACTGAAATGGAATGAGTATTGGTGGGAGAGGAACGAGGGTTTTTGCTGCCTCTGGCTGCCTTTATTACAAGGCTGAAATTGCAACTATTTATAATACTGTGTTCGTACAACATACAGTACCAGCATCAGCATTGTTCAACATGCTTTGACACAGATTTATTACCTGGACAACTTTAATACTGGTAAATGTTTAATTTATAACTTCATTTAAAAATATTAATCTAATATCAAGGCAAATGGATGGAAACTAGCCTCCATTTCCCCATGTAGGGCTTAATGTCATGTTGTAAACATTGCTGTTTTCGGCTAGGAATATTTATCTACTCAGGTCAGTGCAAAACGCAAATTTGCTTCAACATTACAAAATCAATTATTAAAACCTGTGATGTCCCCAATCCTTTCAAGACAGTTTATTAATATCAGTTGATGAAGCCTCCTAAAGCTGCTGCTGGATAACTGAGAGTAAAGAGGAAACTAAACCAAGGTGAAAAAGTCAAGAGTTCACAAAAAGAAGAAAGCAATGTAAATACGTTCAGCTTTGTTGTGGTATTGTTCTTTTAAGATAAATGACCATATGCTGAAGGACAAAAAAAAAATTCAATAGAAACATAATGAAATTAAAATGGGATTTTGTCCATGTTTTCACAGCCAGCTTTTTCTTCAGCCATGAAGAAGCATGAAGGGTCACACTAGACACAGCTACCACTGAACATCAAAGGAAGTCTCTCAAAAGCCCAGTGTGCATCAAACAAATAATTGATGTTAAAAGCACGGACCCACACATTATATTTTGCGGGAGTAAAGGGCATTCAACCGAATCCCCATGGCAATTTTGCATTGCAAAAGCCTGAACTATTTGAATTATATTTACCATTTTCTGCATTTATTCATCTCAGTCTTTGAGCAAACTCCATGCAATAAAGCCAAAAACTAATATAAGTTAGTTTCTGTAATAAAAACACCCACACATATATTGTACAGTAAACCAGTGCCCTGTCACTGTTAAATACTATAAAAGTTCCTATGCCTGTGCAGAGCTTGCAGGAAAGCACAGTACTGAACTACTGGAGTTTTTTCCAGCACATAAAGTTCAATCTTAAATGATCTGAAACATCTGTGGTATTTAATGTTTTCTAGATTTCCATATCTTCACTCCTGCCTGTACGTTTTGTTTATATTCTAGTAGGAAAATGTAGAATTCCATCAACAAGTGTGTCCTGTGAAAAGGATAGCTTTTCAGAGAATAGTTATGACAGATGATTATTCAGTTATAAGCATAAACAACAGGACTTAATAGAACACACACTGGTGCCTGTAGAACAGCATCTTACTAGCAGCTTTCATGACCTGTCAGGAAAAGCAACAAACCCACTGAAAGCCATGGTAAGGACTTCTAGGAAAAAGTCAACAAATCCTTGTTGTCACATCCCTGAAGTCTGCCACGAGCTCTAATATAATTAGCAAGGGTCTCTTTGACAAGGCAAGGCAATCTAGCAGTTACTGCATTGGACTGAGATAAAATAGCTGAGAGTTGATTGACTCTGCCACTGGATCAAGAGAATGGCCTTGGGCAACTCATTGCATTTCCCTCTATTTTTCCTGAAATAGAGGGAATAAAGCTAGTAATGACAGTCTGAGAAACAGGCCGGTGTCTACATATGAGTTTCTGTGGCTTTTGAACAGCATTTATCCTCTCATCCTTCCAGACAGACTAAAACTTCCATTCTGGAGCAGAACATATCATCAAAGAAAAATGCTTTGGAAAACTTGAACATGGTCATTGTGGGGCAGCTGACATCAAATGTTCTTCCAACAGAATAGTTAACCAATGAGGAAGCACTGATTATCATCACCTAAATCTATCACTATATATATTTATATACACACATGATATTGTGAGACTTACTTTTTTTTTTTTTTTTAAATACATACTAGCCACCTAAAATTTGGCTGAGCATTTTACAGGTCCAGCTGAAACCAGCACTAAAACCAGTTCTGACAAGTACCTGCACTGCAGACAGCCCTTTTATAGCTAGCTGAACTGAACCCATACCATCCTGCATCAGTGTTATAAACCCAGACTTGAAATGCTTTGATAAGGCTACACAACATAACAACTGCATTTTGAGTACTGCATTCTCTCCTCAATCTGAGCAAAGAGGCTGACAATTTTCATGAGATTTGGGATGCAAAAAAAAAGCCCAAGTGATCCTTTTTGCACTGTCCATTGCAGAGCCTGCCAACAAAATACAGAAACAGCAATAAGAAAGTTTGCAGCCTGAAAAATAATGTGCCTTTTTGTTCCATTGCTGCTGTAGATTAGCTTTCAAACAATGCCCCTTATTGATGAACAACCCCATTATTG
Source organism: Psittacus erithacus (assembly GCA_009867235.2). NCBI lineage: Eukaryota > Metazoa > Chordata > Aves > Psittaciformes > Psittacidae > Psittacus > Psittacus erithacus. Next base: position 15,168 of record WYDI02034515.1, read on the forward strand.
TGTTCTTACAATAAACTAATCCATCCCAGTTCTTCAGTGAATAATCCATCCCTTTATAACTACATTTATTCTACAAAAAGCTAAAATGATGACTAGGCTTGCACATTTGGAAAGAAGGGCTTTAGACAGTCTCTGCACTGGATACAATCATTTTCAGAAGATACATTTTCAGAAGAATTTTACACAGAAGTAACAAGTGGAATAGAAGAAAGCACTTAACTCCATTTAATTACTACAGCATGTAATCATACCTCCACACCTCATCTTTACCATAATGCACCACTTAGAAATAGCCTAATAGAGTAAATCTTTTATCCATTATTTAGACAGAAGATAGACAGATGAAAGGTTTTCCTATCCATACAGCTAGTGTTACTTGAGATATCTAAAAGCATTTCAGAGACTAATGAGTTAAACTTTGGCAGACAAGCAGCTATAGCTGAAACTAAGCAGGGAGCAGCAAGGTCCCAATCCTGAAATGTGTTTATCTGCAAAAACTGCTAAGCTTATCAACTACTGTTGGCTTCACTGTTCTTATTTCAAGAGTTTTCTCAAGAGAGCGTGAATTCATAAGGAAACAGATTTGAAAAAAAAAAATAAAAAATCCACATTTCTTATTTTTAGCCCTTGGGTATAAGAAGGAATGGCAATTATAACAAATTATCTAAATGTAGCATATGGAGATGCACTTGAATGTAATGAAATTACTGCCTTTATTTCAAAAGATAAATTTGTTCTTTATCACTTTGTATTAATTTGGTCAAGTATTATTCCCACTTTAAATCTTAATTCAAAACATTTGCATTTTTCTTCCAAAATCTTCAAACAAACATCTGTTTTCCTCAAAGCCTGTAACAGCAATGGAAGGAGTCTCCAGTTATACTCCCTACTTCTCCTGTTTTATTCATAAGGATATCGCTAGCCTAATTAGCTGACATGCATCGTCTCATTTCACAAAAATTACATGCCTCAGAAATGTCAACAACTAAAAAACTAGTAACAACAAAGAATCAGACTACACAGAAAGACCACCATGAAAAACCTAGTAATGACAAATCAAGGATTAAAGCAGGAATGCCCTACAGTTTACTCATGGCAGAAGGCTGAGCTGTACAATAAGGATTATTTCCTTTTGCAACATGACAAAAGAGGTGCATGCTGTGAAACTCTCCTTCCCAATAACTGTTTTTTTAAAGCAACATACAAAGCTGAGTGAAATGTAAGACTGATTCTGGGCTATCTGCTTTCTTTCTATAAATCAATAAAAGAGTTGTTTTGAGATTGCTCATGTAACCATGCTCAAGGAGGGGGAGCACTGTTTTCCCAAAGAGTTTTCTTCGTTATCTTCAATGGGGATGATGATTTGCAGCTCCATTCATCAAAAAAAGTTGGCATTTCAAAATCTTCCTACAGACAGCGAAATCCCAAAAGCCAAACCCTTCTTTACCCATCAGTCTCTATTTTTCATCATCTTAAGTGATCTATATGCTTCTAAGAGTTGTAGCTGAGCATAGATAGGAGCATGTGACCTGGTTTTCACAAAGCACATAGCGAGATTTATTCCAAAATATAGGCAAACTCCGTCTTATTTATTCAAAAATACAGGCAAACAAAATACCTTCTTTTTTAATTACAAATACTTCAGATTCATTTTGCTGTCCTGTCTTACCTTGAAGGGCCATTTTGCCTCTTCCATGTAAAGGTCATGTTTACTGCTAAAGCAGCACTTTTCTACCTGAGTGTACAGCACTGTGACAAACTGTACAGGACTGCAGATAAAAGAAAATAAAGTAGCAATAATCTAGGGTTGGGGTTACTTCATTGCATGTGAAGTAAACTAATATAACTGCACCTCAATTAATTTGTACCCTTATGCCTAGGCAAAATCTGGAAAAAAAGATCCACAGAAGCTATACAGCTCGTATTTAATTGTATTTTTTTGCATGTTATAGAATATCAGTGATTAACACATATCTAACCACACTGCAGCAGTTACATTGCAAGGAGTGATCAGTAGGCCAGGCATGATTCCATGGGTTTAAAAAACAAATACCTACCTATCACATGAAGTATTAAGTAGCCAGGGTCAGAACTGCAGTTGAAGTATACAAGTCAGCAATTAATGTAAGGGCTAGCCTAGCACTTAGCTACTCCAGAGATGAATACACTGAAAATGAACCGATTTATATTAAGCTTTACATAATAGATTCAGACACACACAAGATCAAGGAACCAGATAACAATGACAGAAAATGAAGACACAGTCATATATTCTACTCTAAAAATTAGAAAGATCTTGTGAATTCCTAGGAAGAGGCCAGAGTGAACTTCTGAATTCAAGCTTGAAGATCTACTCAAGGCAAAGAGAATATTTGTACATCCTCAGCAGTAAGATATGCTTGTCTGATAGTCACTCACAGAATGCACCCATGTCCTTGAACCATGACTTTAGAGCTCACTCTGATAATTACAGTCAACAAAGACTGCAGAATATTTACCATGAATGTATGCTTAAAGTAGAAATACATAGGTGCAATTGCTAATCTTTATCTGTTACCATCACAAGAACCTAAAGCCTGCATGTTTAGGGCTTTTTTAAATGTACCTTTTAATATATAATTTGATAACTATATGGACAAATACTATTTAAATACATTATATTCTATAGCATTTGTAATTTGTGCATTATGTATATTTGTCCTGGGTTCAGCAGTAGCAATCATTTTTCTCCTTCTTAGTAGCTGGTGCAGGGCTGTGCTTTTGACTTTTGGCCTGGGAACAGCACTGATAACACCGATGTTTTTAGTTGTTGCTCAGTAATGTTTACTCTGACCA
>WYDI02034516.1:0-19162 GCA_009867235.2 Psittacus erithacus
TGTCCCTGCCCATGGCAGGGGGTTGGAACTTGATGATCTTAAGGTCCTTTCCAACCCTAACTATTCTATGATTCTATTTTACAGTATATCATAGAATAGTTGGTCCATGCTCATTTCTAAGACTAATCCATCCTTTGACACATAACTCGAAGAGAGCTCTAACACTGAGTAGTGGGGACACTCCTCTGATCCTATTCTGCATTATTTGGTACTCCCAGGTCTCCAAGTCATACCCCATGCTATAAAACATAAACTCTAATTATCTCTTGTAAAAACATCACTCTGGCTGCTACACAGCTGCCTTCCCACTTCCAGTAGTTCCTAACTAGGGAAAAATAGTGCGCACGCACACACACATATATATACATAGAAAATAAATACAGTACCTTATGGCTACAGTGACACCAAATTATTTGTGATTATTATTCTTTCCTGAATTTAAGAAAGAAAAAATGATCTGGCTTAGTAATAATTACAAGAGGAAGAAAAGAGCAAGAGGAAACTCAAAGCAACATATCCCTCAAATGAGAAACTACCTTCCTGAAGCAAAAACCAAATATTCTAAAGATACTGACTTTCAAAAATCAAGTCTTTTATTTTTCCACCCTGTAAGGTGCATTTAAATTAAGCAAATTTATTTTCTTCCCTGCTTATCTGATTAGATAACACTATGGATGCAATTGCTCAGCACACAGACAGCCAGGTTGTCTCTGTCTGAGAACCACGAGGAAGAGGAAGTATTAAGGCAGGACACCAGAACAACTCAATACCTCCCCATCTCCTCTCTGGGAGGGCAATTAAACACAAAGTGCAGTCACAGCATCACCTGGAATTCTTCACAGCGCTCAGGCACTCAGAAACTGGAATGGTTCAAGTTCCTCTGCCTTTCAGACATAAACAGTCCCTAACTTGTGCAAGGCTGATTGTGGTAAAGACCAGTGCAGGAACCTCTGGGATTTCACTAAATTCTTCAGAGATCTCCTAGCAAAACAAAAGAAAACTCCTTACCCTTCCCAGCAAAAGGTGTTCTGAAACTAGACAGTGTAGCAACCATTACCAGAGTGATGTTCTTGACCAATACCTCATCAAACATACTGTGAACAAAGAGAATTAATACAGGTAATATTTTAATAGGCAAAATCCTTGAGAAGAATAGGTTTTATTAGACCTAAAATTCATACATATATATAAAAGGATATCCCAGAGACAGTCCAGCAAAGGACCACAAAGGATGAAGAGCCTGGAGGAGAGGGCGAGATAACTGGGGTGGGTTTAGTCTGCAGAAGACCCAGGGATGGATTTACAGTCTAAGATTGTCTAACACTGACTCAGCGCAATACTATTATAAGCTGTAGTAGCGTTCTTCTTGACAGCTACACATCTTGCTGTGCGGGTCTGCTCATGGCTAGGCCGTGCTCTCAGTTCAGGCTGAAGCTCCATGGATTACTTTCAGACAACATCAGTTTACACAGTCACCACTCCTCCTTCCCGGCACCTTTTTTTGCTGATCACTGCCATGTGTCTTCTGCTGGCACCAAGATGCACAGAAAAGCAGATCACAGACCTGATCCATCTGTAAGTAACTATTTTCGCCTCCCAAGGACTGAACAGGGGCAGAAACAGGCAGCTGGGGTTTGTGCCTGCCTAAATCAGCTAAAGCCACAGTGAGATAAAATCCCAGCCTGTTCCACACTGCAAACACCCAACAACACAGCCAATTCAACCAGCACGGTCAGAACCTCCCAGTTTATAACTCTGATTAATAAGTGTGAAGTAGTTATGAATGTTTCATATCGGGATACTTTGAAAATGCAGAATTAGGAATCGACTTGAAATAGAACGTCGCAAATGGAAGCTACAAGAATGCTAATACCTCTAAATATTAAAGCCATATGTAAGCTGAAATTTAAATCTGGTTACTTATCCTACAAGAGCATTACAAATGTAGTAAATACTAAACTAACAATAGATTTTCTTAGTAGTCTGTGCAGATGTCCCAGATTAGGCTTCTGAACATAACTCCTTAGCTCATGTTACGGATATCGTCCAAGATTTCATCTCCACCATGAGGATTTCTGCTCACCTCTGTCTTCCAGAGCTCATGATCACTGAAGAATTACAAGGTTTGATATTACCTTAGTATCCAAAAAGGAACTGCAAGAGATATTAGTCTTTAAAAGTTTACAGGTGTTGAAATAATTTCATTGCTGCGAAACACATGTATTAAAATAGAAGTCCAAGCACAATATTCTGTGCAAGGCAGCATCATGAAAGCAGCTTTATACAGTAGTTCTTCAGACTGGTGGAAATTCCAAACAGTAGAATGATACATAGTGTATCTATAAATATACATATTTATATATATAAACATCTAGAAAAATATTTAAAATTGATTATAATTCTGTATGTTTATGCACAAATCCTGGCACCTTGCATAGGATGCCATCTATTTCTGTGTGTCTTCACTACTTCATCAGTTTTCAACAATGCTGTGCACTAACATTTGCAAGTAAAAGTCCCCTCCCCTGAGAATGTGAGGAGAGGGAAATCACAAGGTAAGCTGAAATGCAGAAGCCTCCACAATGGAGAGCTGACACTAGCTGTCATTGTAAGGTAGTTAACTCCTCAGGGTAATGAGGGCTTTGAACAATTAACATGCTAGGACAGGGATATAATCACAATTGTTTAGAGGGGGGTGAAAGCAGAGACGACGACATCTGTTGAATGAAGAAGTTCATGCTGCAATGGAATTACTTTCCAGTGAAGCTTCCTGAGAAGGTACAGATGCTTCTGTGTCACAGGGAAGGAAGGATGCAGCACACTGGGAAGTTCTCACCACAGCTGTCTGCTCCATCCTAAGGCCACAGCTGATCTTTGCTTTAGCTTTGCCTTGCAGCACCAAGGCAGTTTGCACAAGCGCTCAGCATCAGCTCCACTGCAACGAGCCAGGAAACTGAATCATGCTGCTGGCCACGGATGTGCAACACAGTGAAACTCACTTTACTTCTAATAGTCCCTTGGTTGGTCCTTTAACCACTTCCTATGTGGTGAGTGGAGAGACAAGATGCTAAGCAGAAGCTAAGAGAATCATAGGATCACATAATAGCTTGGGTTAGATTGGGTTGGGAAGGGATCTTAAAAATCATCTCGTTCTAACCCCCTGGAAGATTCCTGGACATAATAAAGAAAAGCTTAAAATTGATACAGAAATCAGTGATAAAATAATGGCCTTTTGCTGAAACACTTATTAACACATTTCTGTTTAAAATATTACACAGCAAAGGCTCACACATCAGGAAACAACCTTTTTGCTTCCATTACATCTTCATTAGGGTAAACTGCCTATATATGTGTATATATATATATGTGTAGAGGGCCTATAAGTATGCGAGGGAGGGACTCCTCATTAGGGACTGTAGTGATAGGACAAGGGGTAACGGGCTAAAACTTAAACAGGAGAAGTTTAGATTGGGTATAAGGAGGAAGTTCTTTACTGTGAGGGTGGTGAGGCACTGGAATGGGTTGCCCAGGGAAGCTGTGAATGCTCCATCTGTAGTGGTGTTCAAGGCCAGGTTGGGCAGAGCCTTAGGTGACATGGTTTAGTGTGAGGTGTCCCTGCCCATGGCAGGGGGGTTGGAACTCAATGATCTTAAGGTCCTTTCCAATCCCAACTACTCTATGATTCTATATTATATTATATTATACTTCTCTTTCTTCCCAGTGTTTTAAAATTGTGTAGTTTGTTTTACCAACAATCATGTAAATGTTAGATGATCTGTCACCTACTTAACACAGAAGTTATCAGTTCAGAGAAAAGCTTTGGCTGCAGCAGAGAAGCCAGATTAGTTTTCAGCCCTCCTGCTACTGTTACTCTTACGATAACACAGAAAAAAAGAATATCAAAACAACAAAAGTAACATAAAATAAGGTTAATATAAGATTATGCAGACGAGACGAGATTTAAGCAGCTAAAGCTCAGTGAGAATCTTCCTGCAGCACCTCTCCCTCTCACATCTTTTCCTGTCTAAACCACACAGCCATCAAGCACTGCATCACTACTTCCTCAAATGATCATAAATACATTAAACTCATGATCGGATTTAGTATTAAGGAAACTATACCACAAACAAGATGTTTTAACAATATCTCACACTGCTGCTACTAATGAATGTTTGAGCCGTATTTCACACTTAATTTTGCTGCAGAACCAAAGCTAAAATTGAATAGAAGTACCAGGTCTACCCCATCAGGTAACGGCTTAACTGAGGTATGATTTTTAACCAGAGAAGAAAAACAGAGATTATTTAAGCACCTTCAGTAATGAAACAGCTGTATTTAATACAGTTGATTACTCCTCTAAAAGACATCAACGGTTATATTGTTCCCTTTGAAATTAATGCTATAGATTTGACTCTTCAAAAAGAAATCACACTTTCATGTTGTATTTTCTCCCCCCTTAACATTCACATTATTTTCAGCACTGAATTAGTCCTAAGTGCCACTGAAGACCTTAACTTGCCTGGTGAGCCACAATACAAGTGCTCGCATTTGGAAGACCTTTTTGATTTGGTTGCCAGCAAAGGATGAGCAACCTCTAGTCAAGTTTAGTAACTCTACAATGCCTTTTCCTGATAAGGAGAAAAACCGAAGGAAAGCACATCAAGAAATCATTCAATACACTGAACTGTGTAAAATGACTTAACATGAACATCTTCAAATACAACACCAAAGAGCACAATTCATTTCTTTATGCTTTCCAGAACACATCTCCTGTCCTTTTGAACCATCTCAAGTGTTGCTCTGAAGCACAAATACACTGAGTGAAGATTACAGGCTCCACACATCACTCTTTCAGGAAATGTAATTCTGTATCTCCTGCATCTACAGCCCACAAACAGTGAAGGAGACCAAATGATTTGGTTATGGCCCGGCAGTTACAGGCATTTTTGATTACAGGACAGGCACCTTGAACAGCAAGAGGTGAAATGCACCCATAGCTGGTGGTGAAATATTTGTTCCAATAAACTGACTCAAGTTTTCCCCTCAAACAGCCCCTGAGAAACTGAATTTCCCACAGCGAGGTGTGTGAACAGATGAACTGCCAACTATGGAAGTAAAATGGCATTCAAAATGGGATTATCCTGAGAAAATACTACTTAAACTTCAAAGATGATGGATGATTATAATATAAATGAAACCAACCAAACATCCGCGTGTACAGTGATGATCAGTTGAAAATGTCTTTTCATCTCTCAGCTAATCCTAGACAGACTCTACAAAAACACTACTAGGAGTAAACTGCGGGGCCAGTCCCCTACTCCACCAAAATATGTTATCTTGATGTTAATTGCACTCAGTAGCATAAATGAGCTATGAGAACACCTAACTGCAATGCAGTAACACTAGAATCCTCTCTTTCTACCACTAATTTAGCACTTTTAGATCATTAACACTGAAACCAAAAGGTGAACAAGATATCACAGCTTACTGTGCTATGATATATATATATATAAAAATAAAAAAAATGGGCTAAGAGAACTAAGAAAAAGCTAAGGCCAAAGTGCAATGTCTTTCCTGCAAATTGCAGCAATGTAGTTGAAATCAAAACTGCTTTTAATTTAAAGCCTGTTATCACTAAAAACTCTTTGCAAAATGTCAGCAGTTTGGGCACAATTATATTTCTGGCCTGTTTCCTCACCAGCCTCAGCAGACTTTCCTGTCAAACAGCTTAATTGCACATCGTACTCTGGAAAATGACAGTGCATAATATCATGGGATCCATCACATGCAGAAGATGTGACTTTTTTTCTTTCCCAATAGGAGACTTAATAAATCAATCAACCAAAAAATGAACCAGCAAATCTTAGTGAAAGTATCCTGGAACATTTAACTTCTTTCTGCTAACTTAATAACAAAGGCACCTGAGAAGAAGATGACAGTTCAGGTTATCCCACTGAATTTCATTAGTCCATAAATAAGGGAATGTTTTCACAAATACTGAAATCTTCCAGTAACCTGTTATATCATCATTTCCAGGGATTTCAGCCATTTCTCTGAAATCCAAGGAAGTAACAAAAGGATTTTATCTTTACTTTGTTTCCTTAATAGCAACCACAACAACCCACCACTGCCCAGCACCACAACCACTTACACTCACGTTTGCACAGCGAGGCCAAGAGGTGCTTACTTTCCACCAGCCAACAAGAGCTGTTCATCGGAGTATGAGCAGGAGTCTACAGGCTTACAATTTAGAACAGGCTTATTAAAAAGCCTAGAAAAAGAAAGTTCTGTTGTTGCAGTTGTTTTTCATTTTCTTTTCAGAATATATTGCCTGCCTCACAGCCTTCTACCACTGTTACAAGTATTATTAGATTACTCCTTATAAAAATGCCCTTATTAAATTACCTCAGCAACCTGCTCTAGTGGAAGGTATCCCTGCCCGTGGCAGGGGGCTGGAACTGGATGAGCTTTAAGGTCTCCTCCAACCCAAGTCATTCTGTGATTCTATATGATTCTTGGCATACGCTGATGGAGACAGAAATCCTGGGAGCTTACAATCGCCTTCATCTATACATCACTTCCTGCTTTCTAAAAGGCATTTCCAGACTAGAGTCACCTCTTCTTTTTGGAACCCAAAAGAAAATATGTGGTGTTCCCTCCACAGGCTCTCAGCCATTAATGGCTAAAACTGTTCCATAGTTGGACCAATTTCTTTTTCACACCACCCAAGTTCAGGCGGTGGTTAAACAGAAACAGCTTTTTAACCCACACCCATTAAGAGCAGTGAAATAAACTATGTGCCAAACATAAAAAAGAGAATATCTGAGACAGAAGATCCCCAAACACACTCCTTTTCGAGGAATTATTTAAACAAAAAGAGTTTGGGAGCAGGAGAATTTTCAGGGATTCAAATCCGAACCTAAACCCAAACCAAACTATGCACAGCATCCTTGTATGCTGCTCACAAATCACTGGCCTCTAAATGAAACACAGGAAACAGGAAACACTGTGTGACCCCCCCTGTATTTGTCATGATTTGCACTACTGTCACTATCTGCAAGGTACGGTTGACCTCATGTGGACCTCGGTGCTCCTGGACCGCAGGGAATCATTACAAAAGTGAAATCAAGGGAGACAAAAGCAGAACCCAGCAGAGCAGAGCAGGCAGCACATGCCCCAGTGCAGCGAGAATACAGACGGATAGATCCGGTTACAGTATACACCAGTGTAAAACACAGCCTGATAGTTTCAGCTATCAAATTACAGCAGAAAACCCCTTGTAGAAATACAATGCCATTATACACAACCCGGACAATGCTCTGATACATTAGTCATGTTACAGATATTTGGCTGGAAGTTTGAAAATAAATCTAACAGTTTTGGTGAACAGAAGTGAACTATTGTTCTCACATAAATCTCTTTTTTACAAACATCTTGCAATGATGTTTACTAAAAAGATACTTTGTTCATACAATCAAATGATCCTATCGTGTAATAGCAGATAAAATGATTTGTATTAGTGTCATTAACGTTTTTAACACTTCAAGTTACTTATTTGGCATCACCTACAGCCCCCTTTGAGAACAAAAGGAATAGTGAAAGAAACTCAAAACACTGTTAAGAGGAGCACATAAGACTTGGATGTATTCTCTTTGGTGAAAAGATACTGACAGTGGATACATGAAGGGATTCAGGCCAAAAGGAGGCATCAAGTAAAGGAAAACATCAGTCATAAACTTTCAGTGGGGGTTCAGAAAACTACTCCCTTCCCAGCAGTGGGAAGCACTCAACTGATTAGCGCATCCAACTTCTGCACTGACCAGGGTTTGAATACTTCAAAGAAAAACATGTAGTCTTTACTGTTACAAAGATGTTTCAAACCTAAACCAAGGGGAAAACAACCAGCTCTTATCTCAGCTCATAAGCTTGAGTCTTTGAGGTGTTCTCTCATACCTGACGTGCACCCACATGCTACATTTGGTTGCTGCGTTTTTGCTGAACATCAGAACACCACTTCTTTGAGCAAATTGTTATCTTCAGACCAACCACTGTAATTTTCCATTTCAACTGCAGTTAACTACAATGCTTTCAAGTAGGGGACAGCCTGTTCCACAGTGTCCAGAGCCTCAGGTGAGTGCAGAATACGCTCTGCGTTTACTTACCTACTGCCTTTGCCGCACTCACTGGCGCAGCTTTGTTCCTGTGTAACTCAGCTGCTTCTGCTGCAGGACAACACAACTTGGACAGAAGTCCGTTCACCATAACAGAGTTCATAAAGACTCAGTAAAATACATCAACTATTCTGATTTGGAATAATCACAGAATGGTTTGGGTTGGAAGGCACCTTAAGCATAATCTAGTTCCAACCCCCTGCCATGGACAGTCCATTCTGTTCTCCTATAATACAAAGGTTTTCTCCACATCTACTCACCCAGGACTTTCTTTTTAGACAGGAGTATCACCTCCCCAATTTCTATGCCCTAGCTCCTTATCACTTGCCATGAATCAAACGTTATTGCGCAATTATGCTATTGAACCCCTGGAAAAAGTGAAACTGATATCTACATTCCTTTCAAAACAACTGAACAGAGCAGCACACGACCAGAAGCTGTTTATCTGTTGAAATGGATCACACAGAAGCAGGCCAGTAACAGCCCTTATAATATGTAATATATAAAACCCTGAAGGAGGCAACAGCAAAAGGTTGACAGGGAAGCAGGAAAGGAGTTCAGCTCTTCTGGGAATTATAAAACAGGGAGGGTTTGGTGGGGTTTGGTCACTGTGTAATTTGGCTACTCCCTACCCTGAGAGCGACATGAAAGATGCATTTCCTGAAGCAAAAGGGAAAAAGGGAATAACAATGAAGACACTGATAGGGACGATATGGAAGAGTTCAAGTAGCTTTTTTGGGTTATTTTAAGTGAAGAAAAAATGCCAGGAATGCAGGAAAGGAGAAATATTACAACAGGGAGGCAAATTTAGTTAGATTTTTAAAATGTTTTAGAAAGATAGACAACGACTTTAAGAGGCAATACTGCACCCAGTAAAACTGATTTAAACCCTCTAAATTGCAGCCAGGATGATCACAGGGGAATTGAAAAAAGACCCATTAGAGCCAAAAACACCCTGTCTGAGTGGCTTATTTACTATGAAGTAAAACACAGGTTACCTGAGGAAGAATAATTCACTAGTACAGCTCTCAGAAAATGAAACAAAATGGTAAGAACAGCTTTACAACTGTCCCATCATCAGTGGAGCTCGGCAATGCTGGGCTAGTCATCAGTCTACTCACTGGTATTTAGGACTAATTAAACCTGTCAGGACAAGGAAGGGGAATAAATTAGTACACCATTAAAAGCCCTTTTCAACCCTAATTACAAGCCGCCTTGCTTTTGTCAAGAAAAAATAACATGTGTTAGAGGTTTTCTGTTGCTTCCTTTGTGTTCAAGAGCTTTAGTTTAAATTGCAAGAATAAGAAACTGAAGCAAGCCCTGTACAAGGTCCTTAACTTGGTACCCATGTACAAATATTGTAACATCAAAGTGACTCTCAGATTGCTTCCAGAACTTCTGGCAGCGTTTCATACTATGTGAGGAACACCTACTTCACTGCTGGGGCAACGAAATGCTTCTCCAAACAACGACCGATATTGTGGCATAGGGCCAAGGGAGAAGCACATATAAAAATACTGTTTTGGGGAAAATCACAGCCCATTCTTACCATTTGGCTTCTTAAAGCTAAAACCAAACTCACAACACAGACAAGACAAATTAAAACAGAATGAGGGCTTAGAACTGGCAGATTTAATACAAGAAGCCTACATAAATCTGACCTGAGGTCCTTCTGCTTTTAAGCAGAAATAGATTCATGGCACGAAACGGTCAAGATTAAGTAACTTAAAAATACAGATGAAATACTTCAGAGCTTAATTCTGTTATCTTCTGGTCTGTTTCAGAAATGAATCTTCTATTGGAAAGCTTTGACAGCAGAATCAGGAGCTTTCTTGGGTCTTACCTATAGTAAGAAGTGAATCTCTAGCAAAGACTTCCTCCTTCTAATTAAATATTTGCACTAAAAAAGTTTTGATCAACAAAAAGACCGACACAACTGTATATAAATCCATGGATACTCTGACAGGCTGTAACTTTGCCAATTCTATAGAAAAAAGAATAAATGGATACATAAAAAAAACCACTGAAGTATTTCCTCTCCCCCAAATATTGCACCATTTTTATCTGCTTCATAGGTCACCTGAGCAGAAACTAGTTTAGAATCATGCAAAACATGACAAATCAGGTCTTATCTTCAAAGGTGGTAGTGGGAAAACCCAAAGGAATTTCAAACCCCTGAGATATCAACAAAGAATTTAATTATGAAGTGATTTACGACAGTATTTTGATAGCATAATCTGCCTACAATACATGAATAGGTCAGAGAAAAAATTCGAGCAACCCTGGTTCATTAATGTACCGTCAAATGTTTAATACCTGTATTTTCATATGCTTAGTAGAATGTCAGATAAGAATGTCAGCAGCAGAAATGCTTTTTTTAATAGATCTTGAATAAAATTCCTTAAGATACTCCAGGGGAATTAACAAAGGCAAATATGAACTCTCATCTACCCTGGGAAAAGGACTGAATTAGCTATTCCAGCAATATGTCTAATTTTACCTCTCCTAAAATCCCTCTTTAGGAAAACTCTCACACTCAGCGCTGTGGGACCGGAGACATCTTAATAGCAGGCAGCACAGAAATTATGTCACAACTTGCAGACAACATTTCCCAGAATCTTCTCCTGATCGGATGGTTTCATTAATCCAAAAAGTCCCCTTCAACAGGCTGGCCTGGTCCTCCCAACACCACTCCAGCATCTCTCTGCACACAGCTCTCACTTTGGGGATAAAGCTACAGAAGCACAGACCTGGAGGGCTGTTTCTGGTGCTTTTAAGAGAAGACTTTCACTAGATGGGACCTTAAAAAAAACAAACAACTGTTCAAATACTGAAGAAAAGTGTGGATGGGAGAAGCAGTAAGGACACCCAAGTGCCTGGGGCAACGTGCACTGAGCTTCTGGGACAGGGACTGCTTTGGCTACAGCTCTCTGCTTGGACACTTCACAGAGATGAGGCAGGACTCCTTCACACCAAGGGGTATGAGCACATGTTGTTGCACAACCACTTGGAAGGACAAAACACATGCTAAGGCAAAACTTAGAAATGTCTTATTTTATGGCACTTCTATGGCCCATAAGGTAAAGGAAGAGCAGTAACGTGGCATCTCTGCAGTGACAAGGGCTGGTACAGCATGAGCAGAGCGAGACCTTGAGCTAAGAAGGTACTAAGACTTGTTAAATCTATACCAAAGCAGGGATTACACATAGTATTAGGTAGCACACACAGGGCTGGTTGCAGGCAGCAGCGTGGATGAACGCCCACTCCAAACCCGGAGCATGATCTTTAGTGATTATCTGTTTGCATGAAAACACCTCAGGGTAAATGATGTGGAGGAACCTTTTCTTAAGCCAGTTATTTGGTACCATGTCCACTGTTGAGCAGCACTTTTAATAACGGCTGCAATGCAATCTTGCACTGATACTTTAATATATGCTAGCGCAAAACTTATCCCAAAGCATTTATTAGAGTCAATGAAAATAAATCTCTGTACAGTGTATTTTAGAACAAATTATCTTTTTTTTTCCTGCATTAACTGATGAATTGGCATATAAACCATCTGTGCAACGTTAGCAAGGGGTATTTTAAAGTATCATGCAGTTAATCTCATATGAAACTGCATTTAATACAGTTCCACCAAGCTGATGAATACAATTTACTATAATGGCATATTTCTGGTTTTTGTGTTACAGATCCATCAATCAGAACAGTATTTCCTATACTGAAATAATAATAATTTTGTGAACCTCAATGTAAATGCTCAATGTAGAGACTGCATGGACTTGAACTGAAAGAATTTATATTGGGAGAGTAAGTTATGAAAAAATATTAAGGCAGTTCCACAACTGCAGTTAACTGATGGAAGGAACTGCTTTGTCAAATAGACAGTTACTGTCTCACACTGAAATTGTTTCTTGATCACCTTTACCAGGATGTATTGTTTATCATCTACTGCTTTTAAATGGCTCTTTTGTATCCAAAATGCAACTAGAGAATGAACTTTAAGATGTTCTGTGGCTACCAAGAACATGGGAAGAGATACTAATCAACCTTTCCTTTACACATCATCGCTACCATCCAAATAAAAAGTGAAGGACACTTACTTTTAAGTGTGATAAACAGTTCCAGGGGCAGATTTGATTACATAAAGTTCTGATTTTCAACAACTTAAACAGCTTTTTCTTTAAAAAACCCCACCTTTTATTAAATATGTGCGCATGCTTCCAAATGTCTGGAAATCCGAGCACTTTTCTCATGACTGGAAAATTCTACACACTCCTGATCTCCTGCACATAGTTGTTGCAAAGTGAAACTGAGTTCAAGGGCATGCAGATGACACACAGAAATTTATTTGTCCACATTTTTCTCCTGACTTTACACAAAGTCCAAGGAGCAGTATAAGGAATGGCACAGGAGAGGAGAGCACTGCATACAACACGGTTACTAAAAAGAAACACTTCCACATCTGCCTCTGTTCAGTTCCGTTCTGCACAGACTCTGAAAGACACAGCACAGAGCAAAGAAAATTCTGAGAAGTAAATGAAAAATGACTGTTGAACCCTCCTTACAAACGAGTTAACCAAGATCTTCAATCCAACACACGCATGGGAGTCAAAGCACGTGTCAGAAGGAGCTTTGGGAAGAACACCGTTCATCTCTACCTGTATGACAAACATTTCAGTAATATACAAAAGGAGGCAGCAATGCCGTTAATGTTACTGCAATAAAGCACCAGCTTTTCCTTCCAAGCTTCCAAACTTTGGTGAAATTCAAGTAGGCAGAGCAGCATGACTCGTCTTGCATCCCAGCAATATTATTAGTCATTAAATTTGCAGCATGAAGTTGACAGGGTACCTTATCACTGACACCTGCAAAGAACAGAGATTGCTAAAGCATTGGAACCAGCTCCACTGCAACCTAAAACTGCAGGAGACCACTTGGGTTACCAAGACCCATGGTCTTTCACTGCAGGTAACCTTGGTAATTAGTGAGGATAGGAATTAACTGCAGTTATTGCACGGCTGGTGGAATATTGTCCTTATGCATGATGAGATAAAAAGTTTACTTCTCGCTTTTACTTGTATGACTCCACGTTAGACTTATCTATCCGAGCCTTGTGTGGAGATGTTAATGTGACACTTTTTTCCAGCCTTTTCCCAAGATTATTTTCGCAGTTAACTGTTCCGAGCAGGAATCATCCCATATTAAGTTCAGGTGGTTCTTGACACATGCGTGAAGACCTCATAGCCACCATCCAGTATCTGAAGGGGGCCTACAAGGATGCTGGAAAGGGACTCTTCACCAGGGACTGTAGTGATAGGACAAGGGCTGATGGGTTCAAACTTAAACAGGGGAAGTTCAGGTTAGATATAACGAAGAAGTTCTTCCCTGTGAGGGTGGTGAGGCACTGGAACAGGCTGCCCAAAGAGGCAGTAAATGCTCCATCCCCGGCAGTGTTCAAGGCCCGGGTGGACAGAGCCTTGGACAACATGATCTAGGGTGAGATGTCCCTGCCCATGGCACGGGGTTAGAACTGCATGAGCTTTAAGGTCTTTTCCAACCCAAATTTGTCTGTGGTTCTATGACCCGATATTGCTGGTGCAACTGTAATTTAGGTCCCTGAGGGCATGTGTCATTCATTACTCCATCACACGGTGGGTTTTGCAAAATCCCTTGGCCTCCTGCATGAAAGGAGGTGAATGAAGACGGCATAGCAAAGAACCCTCTTGAGGGGCACCATCCTCATTTGCTTTAGCGTATTTCAGCCTGAGAAGTTCAAAGTAAAGATATATGCCACTGAAAGCAAGCATAAAAAGGGACAGACTGATAAGTTCTGCTGACTGATGGTGCTACGTCTGCAAAATAGATGATCGAAAGCTGTACTTCTTCATTTAAGGAGACATTTTAGCATCGTTTTTAAAATTGCTGGTTACTACCCAAAAAAAGCTACTCCACTACAATGACAAATACCCCAGATACAACAAAAATGGTAAATATAAGCCAGGTTGGTAAATATTCCAGGGATTGTACACATAAGGCTAAGACAGTGCTTGTTCCAATGAGTCTTCCAATGCTCTGCTTGAAAACAAAACTTAATTGAAGTACATGCTCAAATGATTATTTCCTGTCTAGCAAAAAGTTCAAGTCACTCATCTGGTTAAACACTGTTGAAGTCAAGGGGACATATACACATACTTAAATTCACTCCCTATCAAGTAAAGCACTAGAGCATGTGCTAAATGTGCCTTTGGGAATTAGTGTCTCAAACTGCACACTCATGCAAATATTTAGGCAAATGGGTCATTTTGTTAACATGAATATTTGCATTGATAAATATGTCCAGAGTTGTTAGCAGGAGCAAGACTTTGAGCACCACTGAGAAGGCAAAAGCAAACACCAAACAAATTACAATTGCAATATTACTTCTCTTTGTAAATGAAAATCCCATAGAGGTGCATGAGAGATTTCTCTATAGGAAGATACACTTTAAGATGAAAAATATACTACGGAAGTAAATTATTGTCACAGCTGACAAACAGAAAAAGTCCAATTTCTTTGCCCAACTTCTGCATTTTTTTCCAGAATCCCGGTACTTCAGCCAGACATAGCAATCAACAACCCAGTATTTGTATTTCTAATTCTGTGTAATTAATGAACAGTTTTCCCTTTTACTGCAATCAGAACTCCCATAGAGGAAAATATAAGCCAATTGATGCCATATGTCCCTCTGAATTGTTATTCCAGATGTATTCCTTGGAGTTGCAGAACTGAAGTTCCTGTTTCCTTTAAATAACACATTCCACAAAACTCAAATGAAGATATTTTGGGTATAGTTAATATGATTAATTTATTCTGTAATATTCCATTCCGTCACCATTTTGCCTATAACCTGAGTACAAAATAAAGAAACGACTAACCTGTAACACATTAAAGGTACAAATGCCCTCTGCTGTACCGTTAGCCTCAGCTTGCTCTGGCCTGAACGGTGACCTTACACTTATGTACCTTTTCATTTCCATTAGCACTGAACAGCTTCACTCATAGTGAAAGAGCCGGATTTGGTTAGAACACTTGTTTTTAGGAAGCCACAAAGTTTCATTATCTTCCTCTTTAGCCTCTAACAAAGAAAGCAACAACAATGCACAAGTTTTGCAAGACTATTTGCTTAACCACAGGTTACCGGTGCTAAGTACTGCTACAGAAGATCAGAACTGGGGAAGGCAGCTCAGCAATCGCTTTCCCACATTGCCCTGCCAACAACCTCGACCTTGCTGGGCCATTTTCTCCAAGGGCTACAAGTAATTAAGTTTCATTGCTAAATCAGTCTTGAGCCTGTCTTGAGCAGAAAAATCACTAATGCTTAATTGCATGTGGTGATGTGGTGAGCAGTCCATTAGGCAGGCTGCAGATACCAGCTTAGTTTTTGCAGCTCTGCAGGATATTGCAAAATGAAAGGTCATTATTTTATCGAGGCAGTCACTTGTATAATATGTATTTCCTACAGAAAACACCACTACTTCAAAAAAGGCTCAGGGTTTATGTTACAAAGTTATACTACTATCATTTTGAGGGTTGACGAGTTTAAAATGCAAGTTTCTAAAACTCAGAAACAACAAAACTGAGTACTGATTCTACTTCAACACATAAATATTAATAATTAATATTACGTGAAATATAATTAAATACATATGAAAAGAAAGCTACTGTCCATCATCTTAATATAGGATGATGTAAATATAACATATATATGCATAGTCAAACACCTAAACACATGCACATGTCTGAGGAATGTCCTCCATGACCTTAAGAAACTCTGAATACTGTTTGCTAATCAGAACCACATATTTTCCACCTGATTCCATCAACAAAGAATTAGTTTCCATAAAACTGTAACAGACAGGAACAGATTGGTTTCATGGCTCAGAGAGGGAGAACTGCTGGAACACGCACACTAATACTCCTGCTGCTGGCAGACCACATCTTCACCTATCGTAACCATCCCACATTAAGAGACCAATCAAGAAAAAGAGTGTAACTCTGAGAAGTGATTTAATATTGTAAAAATATGACAATAAATTATTATAATAAACCAATGCAGACAGTTATTACAGAACTTCAACAATACAAAGTTCAACTAATGCCCATTACTACTGATTCTCAAGGCACCCTCATTAGATTTTTTCCATACCAAAGACTTGTTTTACATTTGTAGCGGTACTTAAATGTCTAAGGGAATGCTGTTATTTGGGTACAGGGTTGGCCACCCAGAGCAAACTCACAGGAGTTCTTTACAAGAAGGAAGAAGACAGAGGTTAAGTATGAAATGATTTCAGATCACTGGAGTGTAGTACCAGACTTATGGCATCCAAAAAAGCTAGCTGTGCTCACTCAATGATGATTACAATCTGTCACAGGATGAGGATGCACCATTCTCTTCCCTCCTGACACCAAATAATACTACACTGTCTTTTGAGTATCATATCCCAGTTCTAGCCTTTATAAGCTGCAACTGCCTATGTTAGCTACTGTCCTTTGATTTTTCCACAACTTAAAGAGAATTTTAGGTAAAGTTTTAATTTTTAATGCTATATCATATCAAATATACGCTCAGCAGAAGTGCCATTATCTTAGTTTTACACACACAGAAAAATACACTACAAAGTTTGAAAATTTAGCTCTTTAAACACAAACAGAAGTAGAAAGAATCACAACAGAATGGCTGACGTTGGAAGGGACCTATGGAGGTTATCTTGTCCGACTCCCCAGCTCCAGTAGGGCCACCTCAAACCAGTTGCCCAGGACCATGTCCAGATGGCTTTTGAATGCCTCCAAGGATAGAGACCACACAACCTTCCTGGGCAACACATGCTAGTACTTGTCACCCTCACAGGAAGTATGTGTTTCCTGATGTTCAGGCACCACCTTCTGTGTTTCAGTCTCTGCCTACGTCCTTCGGTCTTGGCACCGGACACCACTGAACAGAGCTTGGCTCTGAGCTCTGAGCCACAGCTGCTCCTTGTACCCCCCTTTAAGGTATTCATATATATTGAAAAGATGTCCCTGAATCTTCTCCAGGCTGAACAGTCCCAGCTCTCTCAGCCCCTCTTCACAGAAGAGATGCTCCACTGCCTTCACTATCTTTGTGGCCCTTTGTTGGGCTCCCTCCAGGATGCCCATGTCTCTCTTGTACTGAGGAGCCCAGAACTGGACACAGGACTCCAGATGTGGCCTCACCAGTACTGAACAGAGGGAAGGATCACCTCCCTCAAGCTACCGGCAATGCCTTGTCTAATGCAGCCCGGGATATCATTAGCCATGTTTGCAGCAAAGACCCACTGCTGGCTCATGTCCAAGCTGGTGTCCACCAGGACATGCGGGCCCTTCTCTACAGGTGGCCCCCCAGTGTATACTGGTGCCTGGGGCTGTTCCTCCCCAGGTGCAGGACTTTGCACTTCTCTTTGTTGAGCCTCATAAGGTTCCCATAAGCCCATTTCTCCAACCTCTCAAGGTCCTTCTAGATGACAGCATGATCGACTGTCTGGTCCACTCCTCCCATGTGGTGTCACCAGCAAACTTGCAGAGGGTACACTCTGCCCCATCACCCAGATCTGAACAGGATCGGACCCAATACTGATCCCTATGGGTACAATGCCAGTTACTGGCTTCCAACTACACTTTGTGCCGTCGATCATCACCTTCTGGGCCCAGCCAGTTTTCAATCTACCAGTTTTCAATCTGCCTCACTGCTCATCCAGCCCATAGCTCAACCGTTGGTCTAGGAGGATCTTATGGTACACAGTGTCAGAAGAGAAATATTTGTTATTACTAGTTATTGCATTCATTCTGTTTACATCTCTCCCTTTCTTACTTTTCACCATTCTCCCTTTTTATCAGTTCATCAGGTACAAGCAAATCTTAAGTCACTAATAAGGAAGGAGAAACTAGTATTTGTATGATTTTCACCAAAGGTTGAACACGGAACAAAAAGCAGAGAGAGCTTTCTCAGGCACTGCAGCATATTTCTCCTGTTTTCAGAAAACACACACACAAAAAAAGCATTTCAAATTGCATTTTGATTTCTATATAGAATACATGGCAATTAAAATGTATTAAAGATAACTTTTTTTGTTTCTGTATATATTTTAAGAAGTCTAACATATGGGTAAGTAGCATAAAATAACTTGAATTGGGGCTGCAGAATCAATGAAATTCTTGGCCTAAAGGAACATTAGATTTCATTCACTGGAAATCACTGACTGTAATGAACATTTGCAGTTATCTTAAAACATCCCTTCTTCAAAGTAACTTTACAAACAGCATAAGCAGTGAGTTAGCTGACATGCACATATTTTTATGGTAAAGTGTTACAGAAAATGACAATACTATGTCCCAGTCAGTTGCCAGCACCTATAATAAATGCTTGGAGCAATGCAGAGGTATTCCACTTGCTCCAGCCAATGAGCCAGATTCATTTCGAGCTCGGCTCAGATGCCGCTATACAAGTGCCTGTAGCACGGGGAACACACAAGAGGAATTAGAGACGTGTGCACGTCTACGGGGGTATGATATAATAGGCATCAAGGAAACATGGTGGGATGGCTCCTGTGACTGGAGTGTTGGAATGGAAGGTTGCAGGCTCTTTAGAAAAGACAGGTCCGGCAGGCGGGAAAGGAGAGTTGCCATTTATATTAGGGATAGGCTGAAGAGTATGGAACTCTGCCTGGGGACAGGTGAGCAGTCAAAGGAGAGTTTGAGGGTCAGGATTAAAGGAAGAACAGCAATGGGAGACATTCCTGTGGGGATCTGTTACAGACCGCCTGATCAAGAGGACTCTGTGGATGAAGCACCCTACAGGCAGATAGGAACAGCCTTACACTTGCAGGCCCTTGTTCTCATGGGGGACTTCAACCACCCTGATATCTGGTGGAGGGACAGTACAGCCCGGCACAAACAGTGCAGGAGGTTCCTCGATTGTGTGGAAGACAACTTCC
>WYDI02034519.1:0-18147 GCA_009867235.2 Psittacus erithacus
GTTGTGTTCTCTTCTCTTGTTATTTCCTTTATCATTATTATTATTGGTGGTAGCAGTAGTGATTTGTGTTATACCTTGGTTAATAGACTGTTCTTATCTCAACCTGTGGGAGTTGCATTCCTTCGATTCTCCCCATCCCTCTGGGATTGGGGGGAGGGAAGGACAGGTTGTGGGGGGAAAACAAGCAGGCTACATGCTTTTTCTAATTTACGACTAAGCTTAAACCACGACATAAGTCAACTGGGGAAATAGTACAGCTGAGGAAAATAAAGAGTCCAAATTCCATCTAAACACATAAACACATGACTCATTCTTTTCTTGTCTCAGTATAACAATGCTAACTTCCTTCTCTACAAGAATGGTTTTATTTTCACAGCTCAATTAACGTACATTAGAAGTAGCTCAGGATGTTAATGGTGATAGGGCAAAGAGCCAAAGGAAGAAGATGCACAAGAAAAACCTCATTCCTACCAATACTTCAAATTAAACACTGATAATCCAATACACACATGAGTGCAAGATTCAGAATGGCCTCTGTCCTCTCTGGACTCAGTTCCATTGCATTGTGACCTATTTTTCTCTTGCTAAAAATCTTCACTTTTCTATGGAAGAGCCAGAGGAAGATTTCTGCTAAGAGTCACACAGTCTCACTCCCCCAGAAGCACAACCAATTTCCATCCACACCCCCACAGCCCAAAGCTTTGCCTGCAATGCAGTGAGTTGCAGAGTGACTCAAACTCACGATAGAAACCTGGACAGCAAATAATTCACTTATACTTTAAATATGTTATTTGAAACAACCTTTCAGTTACAGAAGTTTGACAACTTTCTTCTTGAAGGGCAGTAAATGGAAACAGTTGTTAGGGTGTGAAGACTATCTGCCCCCACATAGGAGGCTTGTACCAGAGATGGGGTTTTCTGGTTCTGCTGCCGCATCCTACCAGCCAGGACTCTAAAAGCTGTATTTGACAGCAAAGCCAGACTGGGGAATGAATAGTTAAACTTAGAATATGAAAGAATCTCCAGCAACCTTCAAATTAAGTCAGCAACTTCTTTGAAACGCAGAAAGGCAAACAGGCACAGAGATGGGCAGTCATGTCTCATGGTATCTGAGTTCCCATTACTTCTATACTACCCAGTGTGACATCTAGCTGTCATATCCCAATCCTAACACCAATAATATTGAAGTAGTGTCAGCCCTGCTGCATACAAAATGCCACAGTTCCTCACCATATGTGACTGCCTCCATATCCTACGATTCCTGTGAGGCCCAGAGCAGAGGAACAGAAGAAAACCACAAGGAACAGGAATGGCAGAATACAGGAACTGGATGAACGTGTGATTACAAACGCACAAGGTTGAAAGACAAAACTATCTACATTTGAACAGCAACCTCAGTCGCTTTCCTTTGGTTTCTATACCAAGGTCTTCAGAACACAAGGACTATGTAAGTTCCACAGCAAAAAGTACTCTTAAATAGTCAAAAATAAAAATTTGAACTTGATGCTTGAAAAAAGCATCAGAAGATGAGTATCTGTAACATCTAATAAGCACCTTTTATTTAATTGCGTAATCTTTAAAGATTACAACCTTAAGAATAAATTAGTGCTCTTGTACTGATTACATTACAAATAACATTCAAAGTTATTAATCACCCTTCCTTTCACTAATAGCTCTGATGTGCACCATTTTCTTTATCTCCATGGTTAAAACCCAGATTCAGCCTTACAATGACTATTTCAATGACAGCTCTCTCAGGCTCTCTCTCTAGTACTTGACTACCTCCTATTTAAATTCTGACACGAAATAGCTAAAATAATCTCTGATACTTAATATGCTAATACACAAGAATGACCTGACCATAAACCTGTACTGCACAGAGTGGGTATTTTACCTCTGATGGTTAAGGCATTCATGTGACTTCAATAACTTTGATAAAATTCAACAACTGACATATTATTGGTGCCCTTCTGGAGAACAAATGAAAAGCATCACATTAATACAAATTCTCCTGCGGAGAAGATCAGGCTGGCAATCTGCCAGTTCATTACACCATCTAGCTCCGCTCCAACATTAAATATTGCCTTCCTTTGTAATCGACTGAAATGCACTGGAGCAATTGCAGGTAACCACTTTGGGCTATTAAAGTATTCCATTAAGACTTCTCCATTAGGCAGATATTTCAAACGAAGTTATATCAAAATAGGCTACACTCAAAACATTTTAACTATGCAGACAATTGGGCAAGCACAATCCAGTTCCACAGAGCAGCACTTAAAAGCTTGATGCCTGGATTTGCTTAAAGGGAAAAGAAACTAAGTTCATTCAAGACTCTAGTATGAGCTGAGTATTTTAACCTCCTAGTCATATATATATCCTCACAAAAGTCACTTAATATTACCTTCTTCTAAAGCTAAGAAAATGGCAATGTTAAAATATGCAACCATTCTTTAACTCAGAGAAGTTAAGGCAACCACTGAATACTACATTTTAAAATTAAGTATGAAACACAGGGAGAAAACAGAAAGCAAGACTGGATTCACATAATGTATAAGGTTTCAAAAAGGCAGCAAATTGCAACATTGCATTACAATGTGTATAGCATTCTGAAAACAAGCAAAAAAAATTAAAATCCTTTCACGCTATATACTCTACACAACTAAGATTTTCTTCTCTAAAGATTTCAGTTCCTCAACATCAAGAAGGCAAGTGAAATGGGCAAAAGAACAGGTTCACTCCCTTGCAAGCAGAAAAGACTGCCACATACTTAAAACATTAGAAAACATTTAAGTCCGCATGCCAGCTGTAAAAATGAGAATAGCTCTTGAAGCAAAGAAACTTCTGTGTTTTAATTGTCTTTTTTAAGCGGTCCAGGTTTGGGGCCATCCCTAGAGGCTAAAAGGATTACCCCAAGAAGTTTGCGTCTCTTCTGAACAGCGCACAGACAGGAAGTTGTGTATCTGTGCTCTTCTCAGGCATGTAAGAGCTGTAGTACACCTCCCAGCCATGCTGTCTATACTGGAGAAGTCATTAGACATGTATCATTGGTCAGTCAGACCACTTCTTTTGTTTTGTTTTAAATAGACATATACGTGGCAGGAGGTAGGGAAAGGAACACAGCTAGAGACAGTGCAACGGCTCACACTTCAACCCCATCCAATCAAAGAGGCTGCACTGACCTATATTCTCACTTAACTCCTGTAGTCAAATGCATATCCTCTTCAGACTTATGCATACAAGATATGTTTCAAAAAAACATTTTTTACATCTACTTGCACAATCACTAACTCCCAATCTTCTCAGGAAACACAGGCAGTTGATTGGCTAAATAATATCAACATTTAAAATAACTACTGTATTTCAAAAAACAACTTCCATTGCCAGCTTCCTCTGTAGTTGCAATCCAACTACATGCATGACTCGCATCTTTTTACATTGGAAAGAAACAAGGAGGGTGACGTGTTAATGACTGAATCTGCTAAGAATTCTACAATATATATAATACAGAATCACATTATTTTATTAAAAGCAATCACATACTTCTTACATTCTTTCAGCCAGAAGTTTTCCCAAATGGTCTGAGCTATTAAAAAACCTAATACTGATACCAAATTAATACCTAAACTCACTGTAATATGCAAGTTTCTAAATTCCTGTCTTAAGCAGGATTTCCCAACTTGATACTTACTGATATTGACCTAATTCAAATTTGATTATGCTGAGCTGCAAACTTCCAGGACGGTCCCTGCATGAGAAAAAGCAAAAGCAAAAAAAAAAATAAACCCACAAGCCAGGAGGCCAGGCTGCAAACTCTTTGGGAGGACACAGAATATTGCTGTCACAGAAAAACAAACAACAAAACCCCCAAACCAACAACAAACGGCATGCACCTGTCTTTCAGATGGATAATTGAGCATCAAAATAAATGCAAGCCCTGTCTAGTCACTCTGCAAGCTGAAGGAAGCTCGCAACAAAAGTACCGTGCCACCAAAATAGCCCCAGGTTTTTTGAGCACTCCTATTCAGAAGCCATCTGTGAAAAGTGAAGTATTGAAACTCCATTTTACCTCAATTCCCCTGTTTTTTCTTTTCTATGTATAATAGGGACAGGAACACACAAACTTTCTCATTTTCCTTATTTAAGGGTCTACAGCTGCCTGTGCAAGCGTATGCATAAATATCTCTAAAGCACACACAGGAGAAGCAACAAAAGTCTTGATTTATGCTTAGGACAGCTCTAAGCCCCTCAAGAACCCTTACAAATATATTCTGAAAGACATAATTTACCAATTATAATAGCAGATAGATAAGCAGAAACTGAACTATAAGTACCAAGGCTGTTCTTAAAATTTGTCTCCCAGTATCTTTAAGGAAAGAAAAGGATAAGACTTCAACCTTAGGTAGTGCTTAACTAAGCAAGCTTCTCAGCCCACGGTTTGAGCATAAGATAATTATTTTGGTATCCTTACTAGGATGCCTTATTATTCAAATTACAGATTTCATTTTTAGAAACAGCATTTATAGTTAGGCAACATTTTTGACACTTATAAAGTATTATTTTGTACATGTAGTTTAATAATTTGTTCCGCTGGAACTCCAGTTTTTTCTGATTGATACTTTAAGTTTTTGGTTTGTAAAAAAAAAAAAAATACACAGTGACAGTATTTCCATTAAGCAAAAATAAGATCAGAATCTTTGAGCACCTGAGTGGCTAACAACACACCAGCTAAAGCACCTCCTTCACAAATCTATTTTTCCTACTGCATATTTGTCATTAAAATGTTTTACCTAACACATATATGACCAGTTCTTCCAAACCTCTCTAGTAGAGTCGGAGCTTTAAATTCAACACCTGTGGATTTCAGGGCTATGAAAGATGACTACCAACAACATATTAATACACTCTTCACAGCAATCGAGTAATCTGTACATGTAAATTACTGAAAATACACACCTCTACTGGAAAAAGGCATTCACTGATGCTTTATGGAGAAGTGAAAACAGATTCCAATGAATTAGCTACCACAGAAGGCTGTAATGCTAACTTACTATCAGAGAAACACTAGGCAGAGACGCCTGGTTATCACTCATAGCTAGGGAGGCTCATGTTTAAGATAAGCAAACAAATCTTATACCTCCACAGTTAGCGAAGATTTGCTTTGGGGTGAGATGCAACAGAAAATTAACTGTAACAGGGGCTAGAGGGAGACTACAGATTACTAATACCACAGAGTCAAGTAACGCAGACCTTGCCCCCTGGCAATTCAAAGTTAAAGACTGACTTCAATCCTTATTAGAGCTCCTGCTCTGGTAAATTATTCATCCTTTCTTAGTCCAAAGAAAATCTTTCGTATGTGTACATTCAACGCAGCACTGTCTGAGTTTGAAATAACAGTGCCACTACTGTCTTGGTGCTAAATTATATGGATAAGGCGATGTTAAGCAGGACAGGTCAAGGTTAGTGACTGAAAAAAACAGGCAGATACAAGGAATTGGTGGAAATACACAGAGCAGGACCTGACTGATGTCTTCAAGGAAGACATTGTCGGAAGCTTCTTGATAACTCTCAAACTACAAAGCAATGACTTAGTATGTTACACAGATAGAGCAAGGCCTGGTCTGGGCACTCCTGACCTGCTATAAATTCTGTCTTCGCCATCAGCTGCAACAATCACTTCCTGTATCTGAACCTGTTTGTTGAAGGTGTTTGGGTTTTTTATCCTTTCCTCAGAGCCACCAGGTACATAAGGATGCTGTAGACGTTACTGTCCAAGTAGAGCATCTTACTCTGGAAAGTTATGCAAGTTCTGCCCTACAAACTGCACCTGAAGCACTGTGAGCATGAATGGAAGCCATTTCACTTTGAAGGGATGGCAGAAAGAAGTCCAGGCGTCTTGGCACTTAGGTGAAGAAATCAATAATGACTTCAGCTGAGGGAGCAAGTTGAAGAAATCTATCTCAAGCACCACCAGAAAGAGTAGAAAGATTTACTGTTTACTCAAGTTGGGTATTTTATTGACAATGTTGAAAAGCACAGAGCTGAAGAATTCACATGAACAGACACTAAACTGGAAACCATTAGTAAAATCAAGGGAAAGTGGAAAAAAAAACCCAAAAACACCACACAAACAAGGATCACAGCACAAAATCCCTGAAACTGGAATATGCTCAAATAGGACCTGGCGTTAGAATTCAGTAATCCCGTGATGAAAATTATCTTCCCTGGGAAGAGCAAGGTGGTTTTGTCCCAGTATATTTGTATATCAAAGGCTGGGAAAAACTAGCATTCCAGATACAAAGTTTTCCTGAGTCTCCTCTGATGACCCAACTGAAGAAAACAACAAACTTTATGCAGTTCAAGTACAAAACTACCATAACAAGGTGTTCACAACTAACAGCCAAAGGTAAGTGGAAGATAAATACTTGGAACACAGAGGTGGCTTTGATTCCTACATGAATTGGCAGGTGATACACGCTAGTCAGTGGTGTGTGGTACTGTGCCCATCCTCTTTGGATATGGCAGAATGACAGTCTCCAAAGTCAGCACCTTCAATGCATAGGTCAAACTAAACAACTCGGTTCCTCAGATCCACAAAAAAGAACCAATACCCAAGTTGCTAGGATCAGTGCTTTTCAAGAATACAGTCCAACAAAACACTGCGTTTCCTTCCAACTTAACAGTCAGAAATTGTTGAAGCAGTTTTTGCCTCAACTACCCCACAAACTTTGCTTTAGCTTGACAATGAGAAACATTAACAAAGTTTTGGTTCCACGGCAGCTTACAGCAGCCCTAGCTGCAGACGCTGCTATTATTGCTGTTTGAAAGATAACCAGATATTCCAAAATCTCATAATACCCAAACAGAATTTGGCAACACACTACCTTCTGAGGTTTTTGGCACCAATTTTCTCCCTTTCATGTCTTGCACACATTTGATGGTGTCTTATTCTACTCATTTTAATCACACCAATTCAGTGGCAGACTACAAATGAAAATGCAATAGAAACATTGCAGGCACTGTAACAATAGTTAAAACAAAGATTTCCTATGGCAGCTGTCAAATTAATGACATCGCCAAAGCTATCTAAATACAGTATCTGGGCAGAAATCCAATTATGTCAATTCTGTCTGAATACCCCAAAAGGGAGTCCTACAGGGGTTAGAAGTGGAAACAATTTTAAGCGCAGATTAACTACATAAGCAGCTCCACACTTGAAACCAGAACAAGGGAACAAAAACCTAAAGGCATGACATTTATCTGGACACATGGGAGAGGGGGAAAAAGAACTGTTAGACATCTGGCAAAAGGTCAAAGCCAATTACCTTGTCCAAATTTGCCCCCCAAGGTAATAACTTCTAGGTTCGCTTCTTCAAGAAAAGATGTATTGACTACAGTAATTACAAAGATTTCTGCTTACCTCTACATCCTCCACTACTGCTTTGGGTTTTCCAAAACTTTTTTCCCAACAAAATATTAACAGCAGTAGTAGAACATGCCAACCTCCCAGAAGCACAAGCTAAATTTATCTAAAACCCAAATGAAATAATATTCTGCCTCACTTAAATACTGGGCAGCAGTGACAAATGGTATTCAAGGCTTTTAATTCAAGAGTACGACTTCTTGCTGGTTTTGCCGCTTTCCTTAAACCATTGTAACCGCTGATTTCTGTTTTCCCTTGGAAGTGTCTGTGTTACTGCTCAATTATGTGGCAAATTCAGTTTGTTGAACCTTGCCAGAGGATTGAACTACTGGGTTTAAAATAGACAAGGACCAAAGTGGGGGCGAAATAGCTTTATTAATTCAACAAAGAAAACAAAACAAAAGGATTCTGTTCTTTCTTTGCAGGCATATTAAAATAACTGCTTTTGAAACAACAGAGAAATAAAAGTTTGTCTGTTTTTAAAATGAAACTATTAAAACTAGGAAACTCATGTAAAAGCTTCATGTGCCAAGTAACTGAAGCAATATATATTGGTTAGTAACTGTGTCCTAATTACAAACCTTTATATCTATTATGAATAGATAAAACTTTAAATAAATCTAAGTGAACAATGATGAACAATAGCAGTCTGATTTAGACTGTTTCTAATCCTGATCTGTCTGCATACTGGAGAGAACACTTTCAACAGTAAGGATATAACTTACTGTACATATATTGCGAGTGCTTCTGCTATCAGCATGATACCAAATTCAGGAGAGAGCAAAGCATTCATTATGAACGGGCCTATATTTAGGATTGTGCATTCCTCGCTGAGCTTTTTACACCAAGACTCTCACAGTTAGAGGCAAGGGGTTTTTTGTTGCTGTTGGGTCAGGTTTTTTGTTTCTTGAGCACGGATATCAGGGATATCCAGAAAAGTCTGAAAATAAGAAACTTTCCTGGTCAAAATCTGTTAAGTTCTAGAGTGTACAGCTAATTCAAAAAGAAATTCAAAGAAGTGGGTACTACACAAATGCAGAGTTGCACTCCGGAACTCAAGACAGCCTTGATTTAAAGCAATACCAATGAACAACAGCTACCGTCTTCACCCATTCAAGGTTAATCTCAAAATCATTTTGAGAAGCGTGCACAAAGATCCCTTTGCAAACCAGCAGTTTTGGATATTACCAGTTTGGACCAAATTCAAATCAGTAACCCACCACATTTTCTGCTGTTAAAGCATAACTTAGAATATCAAACACAACATTTTTAACTAAGCTTGTTCATAATATACTGTATTTTCTTACAATTAAAAAATAAAAAAATCCATTTAAAATAGCTTCCAATTGAACCATGCAGTCAATGAGGCTGTCAAAAACATTTTGGCAAAGCCTAGAACAAAATTCTTCAGTGTCAACTTTATTTTAATTTTTTAGAATACATACAAGGAATCTATTTGTTGAAAGTTCTTTATTACAAGAGATTTCATTTCTGTATTTGCTGTCTAGAACACATTGAGCGCAGTATCATGAATCCTCCTTTGTGTCACACAGGCACTGAAATCCAATTACTACTCTATTAGATCTCATTTAAATCCCATATGGTATGACAATAAACTGAACGAAATGAGCATCAGCACGTTTTTCAACCATCTTTACAATATGACATAGATGGCAATCCCAGCTTAATAAAATTTCATTTACAAGGAAGGTAACTCAGAATGTTCTCTTTCTCTGCCAGGCATTTGAGGGAAACCCGGGAAACACCGCTTCTTCCCACCCTCCCTAGAAGCAGCCAGTTGACCATCACTATGTCGTGCTTCTCAAACACCTGAGCCTTCTGCTTGTGACACATATTTTTGTCCTGGTGCTCAATGCTTACAACACATGAAAACCATACCAACCAATTGAATATTTACTCCAAAGGTGTCAGTTTCTTGGTTTGTTTTGTTTTGGGTTTTTTTGTTGTTGTTTTTTTTTTTTGGGGGGGAAGGAGTTTTGGGGGTTTTTTTTGTGGTTTTGTTTTTTTTTTTTTTAAGATTTCCTGGGTAAGGAACCCTTTGACACAGGATGACATCAGGTTGGGAAGAAGGGAGGGAAGAGCAAAACAAAACTGCCAATATGAAGGGTAGGGAAAAGATTATGGCATTTTAAGTAAGCTCTTATCCTACTTGAATGTAAAGAACTATTCATTGCTAAATATCACAAGGTAAATCTGAACAACTTTCAGAAGCTCTGAATACTTCACCACTTCAGTGCAGGTAATTTAGGGATGATTTATGGATGTATTATAATCACATGCCTTTCTACCTTCATTACAGTATTTCCCAAGCTTGTCTCACTACCCAGCAACTACTGTTTATAGATGTCCAGGTCTGCCCTTTGTTTTCATTGGTTATTTTTCATTCGCGAAAGAAAAAATCCCTCATTTGTAGTAAGCAGCTGCCACAGCCAAAGCTCTCTGAAGGATGTATGAGAGCTTTGTTGAATGCTGTTTCTTAATAGCTGACCTGACTAACTCATCTTCCTCGTGCAGACTACAAATCAAAATGCCATGCTGACATTTAAACACATGCTCTGTTGCTAAAAAACAAAACCCAGGAAAATACACACTGTCCACTTTCAAACATGTTCCCCAGACAAAAAGGCTCAAAGTTTTAAGAACAGACTTTGAAATATTTCAGTCATTACATGAAACAATTTTAGTTGTAATTTTATTAAATCTTGTCCTTTACATGCCTACCACAAATAGTAAACCATGAGAAACAGGTAAGTTCCAAGTTGAGGGAGAGACAATGCTGATATGGGGAGGAGGGTAATTAAATCATTTCAAGGTTTGTGCTCTAATTCTGCAATTAGAACGGGAAGAACTGGGCCACAGCTTTCTCTGTGCAGAGGAGATTATAAAGACAGTAACATTATTGATTTTTTTTTCTTTTTGCTAGAAAAGGAAGCAGAAGGCGGAGGCATTTCTCCATGCATATCACTCAATCACATGGTCTTTTCTAGTGTACTTCCACAGGGGTTTTTTTCATGCTCTTTAAAATGCCTTCCTCACTGCATTGCTTGTCTTTTGCTCCAGTTTAAGTTCTTCCCATTCATCTTCACCTTATACCTAAAACTATGGGCAGGTCATATGAAGGAACAACAAAAGCCAAAGACCACAGACCCTCAATTCATTCTGCCTGCAACTTTGAGCAGTATAACAGACCTTAAAGAACATGAGCTTCACTTGCAAAAATCTGAAGATGTCAGCTTCGTGATCGAAATATCTTTGCCTGAAAATTAAGCTAAAAGTACCATCTCTCTGTTTTTAAAGCTAATGAAGAACTGAAAACACTAAATCGTACTTATAAGCATAAATAATTTTGAAAACTCTAATTTACTTTCAAGAAGGCAGAACAATTTTCTTTCTACAAGATTTTAATTATATTTGCTTTCAATTTATTTTACCATTCCTTTAAGTGCGCCATGATGGCAAATACAGATCCTGTAACAAGAACTTATCCTCTGGGGAAGTTATACCTCTCGAGCTGCAGAACAGCACAAACATCTCGCATGCTTCAGAACACAAAGCCTACTGCCATGAAACCTCAGAGTAACAGTCTCAGAAACCCACTGTCAATTGCTAAAGCATGCACCGAATTAGTGTCTGAAGAATGGGTTATAGCAACCTTTTACTTAAATCAGCAACACCACAGATGCCACGAATGCCTTCTTCTTCTCAAATATAAAGTAACAGCTCCCAGTAAAAACCAAGAATTTTCAAAACTAGAGCCTAAATACAGACTACGAACAGATCAAGCGCTTAAATTATAGCTACTGTATTTTTAGAAGCACTAGGTACCTTCAGAAAGCAGCATAAGAAGCTTCAAGCTCTTAGCACATTCAACATATGGTAGAAATAAATAAATAAATAGATAGATAGATAGATATTAAAAAAAAAAAAGAAATTAGTCCAGGAACAGACATCCTGCATGAGCAAGATTCAAAATTCTGGTCATGGTCCAACAGACAGAAACAAACACACCACAGTAAAGCAATATCAAAGACAAAAAGCATGATGCATCATCTAGTACCCTCTCATAGGGTACACTACTAATTTATTCCTTTGCCAAAAAATTATTCTCACCTTACATTTTACTAACTTACAGTAACTTTACATATGCAAACTTGCTTGTTCGACTAGAATTATCTTACCCTTTCTGTGATAACAGGCATTAATGATCTCAAGAAGCAATATTCAAAACACAGAAATATTCAATACTCAGCAATTCAAGATATGGAAAACATGGAACCAAGCAACTCAGGCCTACTTATTTTTATTACAGACAGATTACCATCTCACTTTGAGAGATGCAAAGGAAAAGAGGACAGGAAAAAAAGCAACCCTCCAGAGTGCAAACCCACCAAAATTCCCTGCCATGGGTTTCTATGCCTATTACTAATCAGTAATGAAGTCTTGAAGTGCTGCTCTTATAAACTGTAAACGTTACAAACTTTGCTGTTTGTTCCAGAAGCGAGTTTTAGCTTTGCCACCTAGAAAAGTTGGCTGGCTTCACCACAGAAACATGACTCCCTTTCTGCAGAATACAACCTGATGGGAGCTTCAAATGAACACACCAAGTCTGAGAACCAAGCTCAAAGCTGTCACAGAGTGAAAACACCTCCTGCTTGAATAAAGCTTCAGATTCTTGAAGAAAGGATCACTGCAAAGGAAGGAGGCATTGTTTCTTCTTCCAGCCTCTTAATACATCCACAGGCAAAAAAACCTCTCTTTTCTATCAGCGCTCTCCCTCAAGCAGAGGCAGGAGTACTGCCTGGACCTGCTACTGGAAGAACAGTTACACTGGCAAGCAGAATAGATAAGCCAACATAAACACCAGCTTAAAAACATTCTTGGCACATGTTAGTGAAATTTATGATGTTAAATTAAAGAATGAGCCATCAGACTAATACACACACATCCACAAACTCTGAAGGCATCTTGTGTACCTATGCAAAAGCTTGAATGAAAAAAGAATGAGACTGTTGGGGTCCTCAAAAATCGACCACAGGACTTCTGTAATTCTCAGCAGGGCAGGATTTCCCCCACAACCCAAGAGGCTGACTCAGGCTAATTACCACCAAATGTTATGAAACAATTCTTCACTAAAAAAACCCCAAATGACACAAAACAAAGCCAGTGCCCGCACATTTATGGTTTCAAAGAAAACTTGCAAAACTAAAAGTATGTGTAAACTGATGGCCCGAGGACAGCATGACTTCTGCTTCGGGTATACAGGGCTTCTCCAGTCAGTACGAACACATAAACAAGAATACAAATCTACTGGGGATATACCCTGCTCGCTAGACCTTGCTGTCACATCTTCATTACTGCCATTACCTGTGATACCTAGATTAAAGCTTGGATGGGCACACAATCATAGCTAAATTTTACTGCAGAGACATCTGCCAAAATGCTCCTCACTAGTGTCTTCAAAACGAGAGCTTCAGTAGCAGATGTAGTCTGCTAGTAAGTGGCTGGTAAAGGCTGTACACCTTGCATACAATACAGAGTGAGAGGCTGGCATGATAACTCACAAGAGAAAGTCAAGCAGTGCAAAAGCGGAGGAAGAAACAGGACAAGAACAGCCATAATGTAAGAGGAACAACACTGAACAAGATGCAGAAAGACTATACAATTAGCAATTCCCCACACAGACGGGGGAGGAAAAATACACACAGAAGAGCTGTGCAGAGTTTAGTTTTCTTAATTAAGCTGGTGACAAGCAACCATTAATTAGAACAGATATTTTAAAGCATTCAGAACAAGTTAACAAAACAAAAAAAAAAACAGAACAAAAAACAAAGGGTTAGCTGGCAATAGCCTAGGTGCAGACATCCTTTTTGATACACTGGTATTTTGGAGATAATAAATTCAAGGAAAATTATAAACAATAAAGGTAATGCAGATCATCTACAGTAAGTATTTTGTACTTGACAGCTTAAACTC
Source organism: Psittacus erithacus (assembly GCA_009867235.2). Classification (NCBI taxonomy): domain Eukaryota; kingdom Metazoa; phylum Chordata; class Aves; order Psittaciformes; family Psittacidae; genus Psittacus; species Psittacus erithacus. The sequence continues at coordinate 13,415 of WYDI02034519.1, forward strand.
TAATCCTTAAAGATAAAATAAGTTCTAACGAATTCAAGCCAGTCTTTGAGAAGAGGAAGAACGGTGGAGACTTTTGTTGTTAATTCTGATCCAAGTCAAAGACACATGATGAAAAGGTTCAGCATATAGGGATTCTTCAGATGCCTGACTACATTTTGGAATTTTTCAAAGTTTCTTTCCAAAGTCTCTTTCAAGATGTGAATACACACAGTATTTCTAGAAAAAGTGGGGACAGTTTTCAAACAAAGAGATGAAGAACGAGGCTGAACTAACAAATTCACAATGTACTAATACTCTTCTTAAACTATTTCAAAACAAGTCCAGTTTCTATACAGATGGAAACTTGAGAAGTGTACTACCATTCTGACACAGAACACTATGCTTAAAAATTGCGTTGTGCGTAGAAGAGGTAAAGCTGTGCCTTTTCTTTTATTCCCATCAAAAAAACCAGAAGTTGCATTTCAGAAATGCCAAATTCTTGATCACAAATAAACAATACACTCAGTACAAGCTTAACGCTATCTAGCATGCTACAGAATTTCAAGAGCAAGGAACAAAGTTCTATTATTGTTGGGGGATTTTATTTATACTCCAGAAGTCTTTAAGTGGAGCACAGATATGAACTGAGATCTGTATTAAGAAAAAAAAAAATCTTCCGTCTCAGAAAGAGTAAGATCATTTGAAGATGGATTTCACAATAATAAAAATAAAAGCCATTCAAAAAGAAATGAAGGATACAATTTTCCCCTCCTAGAACTCTCCCTGAATATTCAGACACGTTACCCATTACCACCCACAAAAGGACACGCACCCAGCATCAGGAACCCCATGCCCTGTGTCTGTTCATGCTTCCGACCATGACCTCTAACCAGGAACTGCTGCCCCATGGCCCGTAGCAGGAACACGCATGCATATATCTGAAGTGCAGCTCCTGGCCCTCCTGCCTGCTGCCAGCAAGAGCCAGTTTCCTGCTTCTTGCCTCTCACCAGAAGATCCATCCTTGTCAAACTGATTTATTAAGGTAGGCCGAATGAATTGGTATTTTCCAGGAGGTAGGAAAACATTTTTCCACCAGAAGGCTGTGCGACTAAGAACAACAAAATTGTCAGTAATTATAAACATATGTAAAACTGCTGCTTTACATAACTGAATACCATCCCTTCACCGTCACATTTTTATTGCAACTGGAGCGCATAACGCACGCTTTCACTCAAGGTTAGAAACAGCAATTAACTGGCACAAGGCAAGTTAAACTGAACCACGGAGATGATCTAACACGGAGGAAACTCACAACCTTATTGAAAGCCTTGGGGTTTCATACAAATCAAAGAGCATAAGGGCTGTGGGTTGAAAGCAGTTAGGAACAATTACTGTATCAAGGTGCAACACTTTATAAAACAAAAATCTGGGGAAAGGATTTAGTAGATGAACATGATTTCCCCTGTGAACTCCCTCTTACTGTTACAGGAAGACACAATTAATTTTAATGAATTCTACCAAATAAGCAACAACTGTGGCAAAATATCAATCACTCAAATTATCCATCTCAAAAGTAAGGGGTTTTTTCCCCTCTTTCTATATAAAGAAAATTTAAAAATTCATTGCCTTTGAATCTCAAGAAAATTTAGAGTTTGTGTAAACTCACATGAACACAACTGATCTTGATCAAGAACTACCTTATCAACTTGCCCTTTGGAAGGATATGTTTTTTTCCAAACGAAACCTGACACAAATTCCCCAAACATCTTTTCTGCATTTAAAAAGTTTTCATAGAGTCTTCAGGATTAAAAATAACCCTGGTACAAACATCTTCAGTAATGCTTCCTCAGCTTTTACTAACCAACAAAAGCTTAAGTAATCTACTCATGAGGAATAATCAATACAGAACCTTTTAAAGAGACACAGCATATATAAAAATAACAGTTCAACACCTAAGAAAAGTTCAGGCATTAAAGCCTGAAAGAGAGGTTTAGGCACAAAAAGGGCTGGAAATGAAGGACTGCAACCAGTAACAGCACTGCCAGTAGCAAAAGGATGCTCAGTATTTCTTAGCATCTCCCAGAATAACACAGCGGCACATAAACTGCAGTCCTGCTGAAATTAGTGAGTATTTTGAGACATAAATTATGTCTACACTTTACTGCATTAGAACAGCAGCTAGGAAATAAGCATGCGATCCCTCCAGCAGAATTTACTTCAAAGTTTCCCCCATCCTCTGCCTACAGAGCTTAGCAATAGATAAAATTGAGAATGTGGTTTTCATTCATTTCTTCCAGGCACTCTAAAATTCACACATGTACCTCAGAGTGGCTTGAAATCTGGCGTGCCATATGGCAGTGCATTTGTCATTTCCAGAAATATGTTGAATATGAGTTCCAGAGATATAAAGCCCCAATGAAAAAAAAAAATTAAAAACAAAACTCCTGAAGCCAACAGATTCTGTTCAAACGCCACCAACTTTATACTACGCACAACTGGAGAGCCTGAGCTTTGATCAGGCTTCAAAGAACCTCTTCATTTGCCCCAGAAAATAAATCTGATGCCTTAGCTGGTGGAGGCTTATTTCCCTACTGTTTTGCAACTCTGTAAAGTTATTTACACTTGCCTTAAGTGAGCCTGAAGTAGAAATAATATATCAACATCAATACTAGAATTACACAAACAGATTGCACTTGGAGCACAAAGTAAATGATTTACAAGCTACAAAACAGTGGAGAATCAGCATAAAGAGTTTTATGGCTATTTCAGTGTGAACCAACTGAAGAAGAAATAACTTCTTCCCATTCCTGCATACAAAGCTTAATGGTGCATATTATGAAGCAACATTCAAAAAAATAACAGAGCAATTAGCAAACAGGGTTTTTTTTTAAACATGAAAAACAAGGAAGGCTTTCCTGAGGGCTGAAATAACCACACAGTCTCCAAACTCAGAAATCCAAGTAAGATTTTTTTTTTTTTTAAAAAGGAAACCTAACTAAATTGGCAGAGCTGAGCAAAACATCTTGCTGTTTCTAAAATGAGCAAGTCACATGCTGTAGGTAGCAAACACTACAATTGCTATGTTCCAGGGATGTGTACTCTCCACCACTTACAATCTGTGATAAAATGATCCTTATTCTTTCTTTAAGAAAGAAAATGCAGATTAGCAAGCAGCAATCAAATGGCATTACATGACCAGAACAACTTCCCTTCTTGCTTTTTTTTCTTTCAAGGCTGGAATCACAGACCATGGTATTTTCCAACACAAATACATAGAAACAGAATCATTCACCTGTTTGATGGCATGCTCAGCTTTACCTCCCTCTCTTTTCTCCTTATGTTGCCTCTTGAAACTAAGTCATCTTAGTGCACATCTTTTTACCCCAAGGATGAAAATTAAAAGCAAGTAGTAACTGTTGACAAGAACTGTTTTGGGGATGGTACTTTGTTTTGAAATACACACAAAACTCAAGGGGAAAAAAAAAAAAAAATCTTACTCCAAAGTGGCAGATCCTAGAGTGAATAACTTCCTGTGTGCATGTTCCAAGTAAAATTTGGTTTGGATACACCGTATATATACCATGCATCCAACATGGGGAGGCGACTGGAAAGACAGCAAGAAGGCACAGGTGATTCTATAATCAGAGTCTAATCCAGCCCTACTGCAAGGTTTCTAAGCATAAGGAAGAAAATCAAGAGTATTTCCACCCTAACTAGGACAGAATATTTGCAGGCACCTAAAACAATTTACAGCAGCATCATCTGGGATATTTGACATAGCACAGACATTTTTCCACTATACAATCAATCATGTTCATCCAAGACCAGGATCCATCCAGCTGCCCCAGCCGATGAGTGTTTCAGCAATGAAGAGAAAGACTACCACAAGATCTGCCACCCACATCTCCTAATGATGAGTGTATCTGCTCAAGGCAGTGGGCTTTCAGAAAGCCAGGGTTTTTTCTCCAGGCATAACAAGCATAGAGCTGCCAGCCACCGGTGTTGCCATCTAGAGAAGCTATTCCTAGAAAAGGAAGAAAAATGTGTGGGCTGAGTTGGAAAGAAAACATAGAAACTAAAGCAAGCTGGAGAGTCCCCTGTAATAAAAGAGGTGAAGAAAATCCCTGTGTCTGCTAAGATTTAAGCTGATGAGCAGAACTCTCCCACCCAGCCAATAACTGGGCTTTTTAGGTATACTGAGCTTGTGGGTGGGATGAAAAGCAGCTTTCACATGCTGCTGCAAAATTTTACTGTGCCCAGCAGACAAATAAAGTATGCTAAATTTCCTGAACATTTTAATATTCACTGCAAGGCAGAATAAACCCAAACAAAAATCTTAGAAAAGCTGCACTTTACAGAATTTTCTATATGTTTTGCAGGTTACACGGAAACCACCTGCTGATACTGTCAGAACAATTCAAGAACCCCAGCCCGTGTTTGACAGATCCAGCCCTACTGCAAAGAAAGGAAAATCCTACACGGGAAGCCTAAATGAGACAATGATGTCAGCACGATACATGGACGTGATCCTACATAATTAAAAAAGAACTTTCTTTAATTATTCTTACAATAAAAACAGTTTGAAATTCAATTTTCACCATATTCTTAATTGTAGGTCTAGAAAAAAGAAAAGTCATCAGCTACTGAAGTTGCACACACTCTGCCACTCTCCCATGGTGTCCTGGGTTCAGCAGTAGCAGTCATTTTTCTCCTTCTTAGTAGCTGGTGTAGTGCTGTGTTTTTGATTTTGGTCT